>CBVK0100710629.1:0-13739 GCA_900067695.1 Picea abies
CAGTTGAGTATCACATCATGTGATTCCAACCAATCCATACCAATCACTATGTCATAAGATCCTAAGATCGTGACATATAGGTTAGATTTCATTACAAAATTTCCCAAGTTAATGCTACAATCCGTAACCCTTCCTCCAACCTTCTTTTTGGCACCCAAAACCATTTCCAAGCATCTAAACTCGACCTGCTCGACTACCTTTACCTTAATTATTTTTAGTGTTGCACTAGAAATAAATCTCTCTGTAGCACTTGGATCTATAAAAATACTAAAGGTTTGGTCGATGATTGTACCTAATGTCTCGAGCATAGTGGACTGGTGCTCGACTTGGCGGTTAGTGATCGCTGCATGAATCCTGTGGGCCTTTCCCAAATCTCCAACTGTAGTGTGTTTTGTTGATCCGACCGCTTTGGTCTTCTCAATTAGACAGTCTCGCTGGTAATGTGGCTCTCCATAGGTCCAACATCCATTCTTCGGTCCAGTACTATTGGTCCCCGAAGTAGAAGTTGTTGGCATACTAGCCTGAGATCTTGGTCTATTCTATTGAACATACCTAAACTATTGCTGATGTGGTGGTCCTCTGTAAGGAGTCCTTTATTGAGGATTGAATCATCGTGAACAGGGGCCCTCTAGGCATATCTCAATGTCCTTTTGCCTGTCTGGCTAGTGTCTGATGCTAATGCGCTCCTAATGTTGTCTGTCTGGTCGATCTTGCAGGAGTCCTACCGTGACCCCCGTTGGTCAGCTCTTCCTTAGCTATGAGGGCCTTCTGGACTGCATCGTGCAAAGTTTGAGGCATTATGATCCTCACCTTCGCACAAATGTTGAAGTTAAGGCCAGACACAAACTTGTTGACCTTTAGCTTCTCCGTGTTCAGATGTGGAGCATACCGAAGTAGCTCCATAAATATGGCCTCAAACTCCGGCACCGTATGACCACCCTGTCGTAAGGCATTGAACTCATTGAGATGGTGCTCAATGAATTCCTCTAACAAATACTTCTCCCGAAACCACTCCTCGAACAATTCCCATGACACGTATTCAACGACCATGTTTAGTTGAGGTAGGAGTGTGCAGACCTTCATGTTGGAGGTGTAGTCACGAAGTAAAAAGCACATCGCCATGTTCTCCAACCATGCCTCGATGACTGAGCCGTCCGTGGCACCCATGAACTCGAGAAAATTCACCTTCTCTAGTTCTCTGTGAATGCTACCACTACCAAATAGAGCGCACTGTGAACCCTCATTATGTGTAGACACTCTGGCCTCATCTCTATCTAATCGGTTAATCAAGGCCTCTGACATTCTCTGAAAGTACCTCATCAAATTAGCCACATCTCCCACAACAACATGCTCCTACCTAATGAATTGTTCTTCTCCCTGGGGGTTAGACCCCTCTGGCGTGGATGCTACTAGAGGCATTGCACCTCCTCCTCTAGCATCACGTCATCGACCTCCACGCCGTCCTCTAACCATGATTACCTGCATGGACATATTTCAAATTTTAATTAGCGATAAGGTCTAAGTCATAAGTTTAACACAGGTTCAAATTTTAATTAGCGATAAGGTCTAAGTCATAAGTTTAACACAGGGGAAGGCATAACAATCCAAATTTGCAAGGTTGAACCAGCTCTGATACCATATGTAACGACCCCTCTTGTTACGTCTACATTTAGTGATGTACAATAGGTAAATATATTTTTTTATTTGCATTAGGAAATTAAAATGTCAACACATAATGAATAGCAACACCATTGACACATCATCCTAATTAATAATGACATATAATCACACATCAACATAATTAATAACGACACATAATCAACTCATTAACATAATTAATAACGACACATAATCAACACATATCATAAAATGGTGATGCAAATCAACACATCACAATCAACTGAAGCAAGATACTAATAATTGATCAAACATGTCACTGAATAATAAAGGAAAATACCCACCCAACTTATCCTGCATGGTTAGGACCTCCAAGACACATAAGTAACACTCAAGTCTAGGATTCATCCGATCGGTTTTGACCATTTAAGGTCTCAGGATTAGCGACAGTTCTGAGGAACAAGGAGGTATCTAAATCCCATTAATCCAATCATAAATCTCAATCAAGACTAGATTTACCAACCATACCTAAACTTCATTTCCTTAAGGTGCAATGGAATGATCTACTATAAACAATCAATCTTTTACACAAGGTTAGGTACAATTTTGAGCAAGAGGATAATACATAAAAATGAGAGAACCACAAGAGCATAAGTACCCTTCTAAATCAGTTAGAAGTCAATTTATAACTATCAATAATATTTTATCAAGTCAGGTTCCTTCCAGGTCAAGCCTCGTTTATCGAACGATTCCAACTTTCGTACTAATACAACCCCTATGTCGCTCATCTAGGTAACCTTGTATCAGGGGATTTCTTATTTTAGCAATATAAGAAATTTAAATTAATTGCATATCTAAATTTAAGAACCAATAAGGCGATCAAATCTTTTGAAGCAAAACACAAGAATTCAATACTACTTTTCATTTCCAAATATTAGATCATAAAAGATAAATCTTCTTTAGCAACACTTAATAAATATATTAGGAAATCAATATTTGATTACTTAATTATTTGTAGAGCAATACTTACTAAATATAAGGGATCACATTTAATTGCACATTTATTTGTAAGAGCAATATATATTACATATATAAGGGATTCATAATAATGACACATTTATTTGTAAGAATCAAATCAAAACTTATTGAATACTTTAATAAGACATTTTATATCCATCCACCATCCATTTATATGAGTTTAAGAGACCCATGCCTTATTTAAATAATGCAAATAAGGAACTTAAAATTGACTTATACTTCAATTTAAGGAACTAAATGAAACTCAACAACGAGGTGCATCCTCTAGATCACTACGCGCCCAAGGAGCCTCAATCCCTAATAGAACCTGTCCACTACATTACCTCCCAATCAAACACTGACAACTACTTACCCTCTGAAAGTTAAAAATTGTGATTTACTTAGTGATAACACAAGGATGAATAATGCAAAATCCAATGATGAACACTCGGTTTCAAGGGTAGATTACATTCTATCTAAAAACATAAGTCACTAAAGGTCACGAGAATTAAGGGTAGACACACTAAGAGTTCAAGCGGAAATGAACTCGGTTAAAGAGGAGGAATTAAGTGCGTAGTAGATCTACATGGAGTTAACACCAACAAGAATTGCCACATAAAGTTATATAGAAAAGACAAAAAATTCCCAAGAGAAGTTTAAGAAGGAGATCCACTGCAATTGCAGCTCTTGTAAAATAGTAGAGAATGAATGAGGGTAGCCAACATAGAAAAACGATTGAAGCTTTTGAATTTACACAACTAAGGTAAATAAAAACTAAATAAAACAGTCGTAACATGCCTGGTTATTCTCTAAAAATCTAACTGTACACCTAACAATAGACATGCCGATTTGTTTGAATATTAATCCGGCAAGGGTGATCTGTCGCACCATCTCCCGTCAATGAGAGGTGTTCAATTCAATCTAGAAGTGCGAAGAGAATACGAGATTTTGAATAATGAAAGGAGAGGACTTGCTCTGATCCCTATGAGACTTATTTAAACAAAAATAATGGTGCACAAAGACTTAGTGAGATAGTCGGTCAATTGGGTTTAAGAAGAAATGAGGGAGGTATATGGATCAAGATATCCATGGTATATTCGTTGTTATTTTCTTATATAAAAACAAAATATTATCTCACTTGCTGTCACAACACTTCAACTTTAGTCATATTATAAGTATATAGATGTATACACGAGAAACAATTACTATGTATTTTCCTTCTCTTTAATTATGTATTCTGAAAAATATACCACAAAGGTGAAAGTAAATGTGTTATCTCAGGTTTCCAATTAGCTTATTAATCCATAAAATAGGTTAACGATACATTATCTTCGACAGTACAGGTTTAAAAAAAAATTGAATCCCATAATAATAACAACGGTGAAATTAATAATACATCAATATGTGCACAAAATCCCCTTTTTGTTACAAGAAATCCTTCAGAATTTTCAACCATTACACTAGGATAATACGAATCTACAATTTCATTGGGAGTAGGAGGTTTTCCAAGTCAACATAAACTTTTAAAATTCTAATAAACAACCGATGTCAACCTCCAAAAATCTGTGTTGGGAAATATATCCACCAACAACGAATAACTATATCCTAACATTCTCAATGGGTAAACAGGCTAGTAGTGAACAAGTAGAAATTGAATTTGGAATTAAAAAGGAAGGGAAACTATCAAATTTTCGACACTTAGTTTAAGAAATAGAAATGGAAACAATACCAACACATTCACTTTCTATACCTCATGAAAAACCCAATAAGGATCTTGTCAACTAATTTTATATTTACATCACCATTCACGACAAAGTTCTAATAATTCCTTCCATACAATAAAATCTTAATGCATTTACAATCTCAAATAAAGTACCGTAACCGATGGTGAAGAAATCAAAGATGTTCTTCCACGAAGACGCTCCTCTCGACCCTTCGCTTGCTAATCGTAGAGACTTCCCCAGTACCTCCTAGCCAACTCCAGGGGTACTATTCTTCCCTCTTAGTTCCCCTGAGCCGCAAAGGGGCCACACACACAAAACCATAAATACTCTAGCTCCAAGATTTCCTCACAAGGTAAAGCCACCACTCTATCTAAAGCTTTCTATCCCAACTCTCACAAGTAAAACCAATCAAAATGATTTTGGCAGCATAAATTTTCCCATAACTAGTGTGTTTTCTTTCCCATTTAGACCATTTACTTTATAGGAATTTCCTTATTGACACATCCCTACTTGCACAATTAATTTTATTTTTAATTAAATGAATTAGAATTATTCCTCCTCACACTTGTCACCCTCTCCCCAAGTTGCATGAGTAATTACATATTTTATTTTAATTAAAAGTCAAATTCCCTCACCTTTCCTAAATGTGCTCCTTAAATCACTCCTAGTTGTCTCTTTATTCCCGAGATTCTTATTTAATGACTGATGCCTTACTAAATATGAGTTAGAGTTAAAATATGAGTCTTCTTTTAGTTAGACTAGTGGTAGCTAGACTCTATATTCCTTTCTATGCTTACCCTATTCTCTCATCTTCATTTCTTTCTTATTTTAAAACTCCCTTTTAATATTTTCTTACACACATGTGCCTTATATCAAATCTTTATATATATTTCACCTTTTCTTAACACACATGTGCCTTATATCAAATCTTTATATATATTTCACCTTTTCTTAATTCTTAACTTGATTTAATTCATTCCCTTTTAATTTAATTTATAATTTAGTTTTAGTCTTCTTACAAAAACTTAGACTTAGGCTTAATTTCTTCCTTTTTTTTTGAATAGGCTTAGACTTTTATTGGAATTTTTAATTAATAAATTAAATCTTTAATTAATTAATTAAATCCGGCAAGGCCTAAAGATTTTTCAAGGTTTAATTATTCTCTCAAGGTTTTCTAGGCCACCTAGATTCATTGACTCAATTTTTATTTACGCGATGTGCCCTTCAAGATGCAACTCCGTGCTCCAAGGGTGCCACTCACCTTTGCCTGATTTCGGTAGTTGTCCAACCCTTGGAGTCAACACTCCGTTTGTGTGACCTTGTGAGAGACTAAGGGCTTCTAAGGAATAAGGACTCCGCCTTATTGTGTGCCCCTTAGAATCTTCGTGAGCGACTGTATCAGTCTTCCCCCACGACATCGTTGACCTCTTGAATTAGGTAATCGTTAACCTACAATTCGAGCCATGGCGGGAGTGCTAGTAGGCTGTGACAATTATGTTGTCACACCTCTCCCTCAATATCTAGTTTCTGTGCATGGCCCCTTTACTGCTTATGTGAGTCATATTAGCAATCATCGTTAGCCTGCATCCATTGACAAAACACTGTTACTGATCCATATATATAATCATACTGAATCAATCATTTGACACATATGTGTAAAATGAAATACTCAAACAAAACACAATGCACTCCCTGACTCAATCCAGAGTCCAAGGAGGTCCATTAATGCCATCGACATCCACCATCTGTCAAGTGTCCTGCACACTCAGGGAAAATCTCGTCAATAACATCTGTCAATACATATATATCAAATAACAATAAATCTCAACCATAAAAAAATCCATAATTGAAACAAATAACCATGTACTATAACTGGATCACTTGCATGCAAGTGTCCTCAAAGTGCTTGCAAGAGCGGGATGTTACATACACCCCCTCTTGTTTTAAACTTCATATTGAAGTTGTACAATATATAAAATGCAGTAAATAAAAGTATCTAACAAGATCTTTATGTCTAATATATCAAACAAGTAAGGAAATTGCTGACGTATATCATATGTGTCCTCCCAGGTAGCCGAGTGCGGACTATAATTGTCCCATTGGACCTTGAATTGATCGACTATTCAACAACGTAGTTGTAGAATGTGATGGTCCATAATGTGGATTGGCTCTTCCGTGAGTGCACCTTCATATGAAACCTGCAAAGAACTCATGTCAATCACATGTGTAGGATGACTAACATAATGTCTCAAAACATATACATGGAAAACATCGTGCATATGCCTCAAAGAATGAGGCAAGACTAGTCGATAAGCCACAAGTATTTTCCTTTCCACAATTTTGAAAGGTCCCACAAACCTAGGAGAGAGTTTAGCACCCTTTCCAAACTTGATCGAACTCTTGTGCGATTTCACCCGCAAGAAAACTTGGTCAGTAATTTCATAACTGTGGTCAACGCACTGTGCATTAGAATAACTCTTCTATCAATGTTGCACTTCTTTAATCCTTTGTCTTATTGTTTTCTTTTGTTCTTCCATTTCTTGGATCACTTCTGGTCCTACCAAGACCCTATCCTCAAGTCGATCCAAACTTAGTGGAGTCTGACATGGTCGCCCGTAAAGAAACTCAAAAGGTGCCATCTTAATGGTACTTTGATAGTTGTTGTTGTATGAAAACTCTACCAGTGGAAAAAATTCTTCCCAACATTTCTGTTGGTTCATTACATACATACGCAACATATTTTCCAAAATTTGTTTCGTTCTTTCTGTCTGCCCGTCTGTATTAGGGTGATATGTTGTACTAAAGTTCAGTTTTGTCCCTAAAGCCTCTTGGAAACTGGTCCAAAATAGTCCTATAAACACGAATCCTCTGTCGGATATGATTCTTTTTGGTACGCCATGTAATCTCACAATCTCCCTGACAAAATCTCTAGCTATGTCTGGCACCTGATACGTCATATTTACATGAATAAAGGGTGCACTCTTCGTCAGAGTGTCTACTACCATGAAAATCAAATCGTGTCTCCTTGCCGTCAGTGGAAACCCAACAATAAATTCCATCAAAATGACCTCCCATTTTGATTTTGGAATAACACGAGGCTGTAATAATCCTGTCGGATGTCTATTTTCAACCTTCACTAGTTGACATTCTAGACATCTCGCCACGTAACTGACAATGTCTAATTTCATTCCTTTCCAGAAGAATAAAGGATTAAGGTCTGCCCTCATCTTCATGACTCCTGGATGAGCCATGTACACTACTTGGTGCGCTTCACTTAAGATCAAAATTCTTAATTTGTCATCAGGCGGTACATAAACTCTGTTGTTATACCTCAACAATTCGTGATTGTCCAATGTATAACCTTTAAACCTTGGTACCTTCATGGTGTCTTGTCCAGTATTTTCCTTAACTTCCTTGTACCAGTCATCGTCAATATGTATAGTTAGAATCTTTTCTTGAAGATTCGTTTGAAGAGATATTATCGAGAATATGCGTGGTCTCCAACTCAACGCATCTGCCACTCTGTTCACCATACCTTTTATGTAGGTAATCTCGAAGTCGTATTCGCTAACTAGTTATGACCAACTCCTTTGTCATGCGTTCAAGTCACTTTACGTAAATATATGTTGTATTCCACAATGATCTGTATTTAGTTCGAATTTCCATCCAATCAGATAGTGTCTCCAAACTCTCAAGGCATATACAATGGCCAATAATTCCAAATCATGCATTGTGTAGTTCTCCTCATGCCTTCTCAATTTCCTTGAAATGTAAGTGATCACTCGACCATCTTGCATCAAGAATCTGCCTAATACTTCCTTGGATGCGTTTGTGCATGCCAAGAATTCCTTGTTCCTGTCGGGGAATTTTAGTATCAACGCTATCATCAACAACTTCTTGAGCCTTTGAAATGCTTCTGCGCATTTCTCGGTCCATAAAAACTTCTTGTTTTTCTTCTGCAATTTCGTGATCGTATTTTCTATCTTCGAAAATCCTTTAATGGACCGTCGGTAATATCCAGATAAACCCATAAAGCTACGTACTTCTTATACGTTTTTCAATGCAGGCCATTCCATAATAGCCCCTGCTTTCGCTGGATCCACATCTATATCTTCACCGGATATAACTTGCCCTAAGTAATGAATCTTCGATTGGTAAAAAGAACATTTCAACAGTTTCCCGTATAATTTGTTTTCTCGTAAACACTGTAGTACTAGGATTAAATGTTCATCATTCTCTTCTGTCATCTAAGAATATATCAGTATGTTATCAATGAATACTTGAACAAACTTGTCCAAGTATTTGCGGAACACTTTATTCATCAAACTCATGAATACCCCTGGGGAATTTGTCAGTACAAATGGTAGCACTGTAAACCCATAGTGTCCTAACCTCATCTTAAAAGCGGTTTTAGGAATATTTTCCTCTTTAATTCGTAACTGGTGATATCCTGATCTCAAGTAAATCTTTGAAAACACCATCGCTCCTTTCATTTGATCAAACAAATTATCTATTCTTGGCAATGAATACTTGTTCTTGATCGTCGTTTTGCTCAATTGACGATAGTCAATACAAAGTCTCCATGATCCATCCTTCTTTCTTATGAAAATAACAGGCACACCCCAAGGTGACACACTTGTATGAAAATAACAGGCACACCCCAAGGTGACACACTTGGATGTATAAGTCCCAAGTCCAACAATTCCTTCAATTGCATTTTCAACTCCTGCAACTTAGGCGTTGACATCTGACAAGACATTCTTGATATCCGTTCAGTTCCATGTTTCAATTTGATTGTAAACTCCAACTCTCTTTCAGGCGACAAACCTGGTAACTCTTTTGGAAACACGTCAACAAACTCTCGTACTACCACAAGGTTTTCTAATTATTCTGCCTCACCCTTTTCGTTTAGCGCTAAGATTGCATATGACTTACATACCTTGTGCATGCTCTTTTGTACCTGTAGGTAAGATATGAACCTCAAGGACACTCCATGGTTTCTTCCTACCATCACTCTTCTCTATCCCTCTTCATTGATCAAACTTAACCATTTTGTCTTACAGTTGAGTATTGCATCATGCGATTCCAACCAGTCCTTACCGATCACTATGTCATAAGATCCTAAGATCATGAAATATAGGTTGGCCTTCATTACAAAATCTCCCAAGTTAATGCTACAATCCATAACCCTTCCTCCAACCTTCTATTTGGCACCCAAATATATTTCCATGCATTTAAAATCGACTCGATCGACTGCTTTTACCTTAATTCTTTTTAGCGTTGCACTAGAAATAAAGCTCTCTGTAACACTTGGATATATCAAAATACTAAAGGTTTGGTCGACGATTGTACCTGATGTCTTGAGCACAGTGGAATGGTGCTTGACCTGGTGGTTATTGACTGCTGCATGAATCATGTGGGCCTTGCCAAAATCTCCAGCTATAGCGTGTCCTGTTGATCCGACCACTTTGGCCTTCTCAATCACACAGTATCTCCAGTAATGTGGCTCTCCATAGGTCCAACATCTAGTCTTTAGTCCAATATTCCTAGTCCGCGAAGTAGAAGTTGTTGGCCTACCAGCCAAAGATCCTGGTCTGCTATGATGGACATGCCTAAACTGCTGTTGCTTTGGGCTACACTGCTGCTAATGCGATGGTCCTCTGTTGAGGAGTCGGTCATCGTGGCATCATGAACATGGGACCTCTAGGCATATCTTGATGTCCTCCTACCTATCTGGTTGGTGTATGATGCTGTTACACTCCTGATGTCGTCTGTCTAGTCGATCTTGTAGGAGTCCTGCCCTGACCCCTGTTGGTCAGCTCTTCCTCAGCTATGAGGGCCTTCTGGACTACATCGTGCAACGTCCGAGGCATTAGGATCCTCACCTTCACACAAATGTTGAAGTTAAGGCTCAGCACAAACTTGTTTACCTTTAGCTTCTTTGTGTTCATATGTGGAGCATACCGAAGTAACTCCATAAATTTGGCCGCAAACTCCGGCACCTTACGACCACCCTGTCGTAAGGCTTTGAACTCATTGAGCTAGCGCTCAATGAATTCCTCTAAAAAATACCTCTCTTGGAACCACTCCTCGAACAGTTCCCATGACACGTATTCGACGACCATGTTTAGTTGAGGTAGGAGCATCTTCCACCATAGAAGAGTGCTCCCCTTCAGCTGAAAGACCGCCATGTAGACCTTCATGTAGGTGGTGTAGTCACAAAGTACAAAGCACATCGCCATGTTCTCCAACCATGCCTCAACGGTTGAGCCGTCCGTGGCACCCATGAACTTGGGAAACTTCACCTTCTCGAGTTCTCTGTGAATGCTACCACTACCAGCTGGAACACACTGTGAACCCTCATTGGGTGCAGATGCTTTGGCCTCCTCTCTATCTAGTCAGTTAATCAAGACCTCTGACGTCCTATGAAAGGACCTCATCAAACCAACAACATCTCCCACAACAACATGCTCCTGCCTAATGACTTGTTCTTCTCCCTAAGGGTTAGACCCCTCTGGCATGGATGCTACTGGAGGCACCGTACATCCTCCCCTAGCACCACGTCATCTACCTTCACGTCTTTCTCTAACCATGATTACCTGGATGGACAAAATTCAAATTTTAATTAGCGATAAGGTCTAAGTCATAAGTTTAACACAGGGGAAGGCGTAACAACCCGAATTCATAGGGTTGAACCGGCTCTGATACCATATGTAACAACACCTCTTGTTATGTCTACATTTAGTGATGTACAATAGGTAAATATTTTTTTTTTTTGCATTAGGAAATTAAAACGTCACCACATAATGAATAGCAACACCATCGACACAACATCCTAATTAATAACGACACATAATCACGCATCAACATAATTAATAACGACACATAATCAACAAATTAACATAATTAATAATGACACATAATAAACGCATTAACATAATTAAGAATGACACATAATCAACACATATCATAAAATAGCGACGTAAATCAACACATCACGATCAAATGAAAGAAGATACTAGTAATTGATCAACCATGTCACTGAATATTAAATGAAAATACCCACCCAACCTATCCTACATGGTTAGGACCTCCAAGACACATAAGCAACACTCAAGTCCAGGATTCATCCAATTGATTTTGACCATTTAAGGTCTCAGTACTGGTGACTGTTATGAGGAACAAGGATGTATCTAAATCCCATTAATCCAATCATAAATCTCAATCAGGACTAGCTTTACCAACCATACTTAAACTTCATTTCCTCAAGGTGCAATGGAATGATCTACTATAAACAATCAATCTTTTACGCAAGGTTAGGTACAATTTTGAGCAAGAGGATAATACATAAAAATGAGAGAACCACAAGAGCATAAGTACCATTCTAAATCAGTTAGAAGTCTATCGCAAGGTTAGGTACAATTTTGAGCAAGAGGATAATACATAAAAATGAGAACCACAAGAGCATAAGTACCATTCTAAATCAATTAGAAGTCTATTTCTAATTATCAATTGTATTTTATCAAGTCAGGTTCCTTCCAGGTCAAGCCTTGTTTATCGAGCGATTCCAACTTTCATATTAATACAATCCCTATGTCGCTCACCTAGGTATCATTGTATCAGGGGATATCTTATTTTAGCAATATAAGGAATTTAAATTAATTGCATATCTAAATGTAAGAACCTATAAGGTGATCAAATCTTTTGAAGCAAAACATAAGGATTCAATACTACTTTTCATTTCCAAATATTAGATCATAAAAGATAACTCTTCTTGAGCAACACTTAATAAATATATTAGGAAATCAATATTTGATTACTTAATTATTTGTAGAGCAATACTTTCTAAATATACGGGATCATATTTAATTGCACATTTATTTGTAAGAACAATATATATTACATATATAAGGGAATCATAATAATGACACATTTATTTGTAAGAATCAAATCAAAATGATTGAATACTTTAATAAGACATTTTATATCCATCCACCATCCATTCATACGAGTTTAAGAGACCCAAGCCTTATTTAAATAATGTAAATAAGGAACTAAAAATTGACTTATACTTCAATTTAAGGAACTAAATGAGACTCAACAATGAGGTGCATCCTCTGGATCACTACACGCCCAAGGAACCTCAATCCCTAAAAGAACTGGTCCACTACAGTACCTCCCAATCAAACGTTGAGAAATACTTACCCTCTAGCAGTTAAACATTGTGATTTACTTAGTGATAACACAAGAATGAATAACAAAAAATCCGACGACGAACACTGGGTAGCAAGGCTAGATTACATTCTATCTAAAAACGTAAGTCACTAAAGGTCATGAGAATTAAGGGTAGATACAGTAAGAGTTCAAGCAGAAACAAACTCGGTTAAAGAGGAGGAATTAAGTGCGATGCATATCTACATGGAGTTAACCCCAACAAGAATTGCCACATAAATTTATACAGAAAAGACAAAGAATTCCCAAGAGAAGTTTAAGTGACCGCTCATTACTAGAGATACAGTCACAAATTTCGCCACGTTCAAATCACACTCAGTGGAAACTTCATCAAGACGGAGATCCAATGCAATCAAAGCTCTTGTAAAATAGTGGAGAATGAATGAGGGTAGCCAGAAGAGAAAAGTGGTCGAAGCTTTCGAATTTCCACAACTAAGGTAAATAAAAACTAAATAAAAAAGTCGTAACATGCATGGTTATTCTCTAAAAATCTAACCGTACACCCAACAATAGACATGCCGATTATTTTGAATATTAATTCAACAAAGGTGATCTGTCGCACCATCTCCTATCAATGACATGTGTTCAATTCAATCTAGAAGTGCGAAGAGAATACAAGATTTTGAATAATGAAAGGAGAGGACTTGCTCTAATCCCTATGAGACTTATTTAAACAAAAAAAATGGTGCGCAAAGACTTAGTGAGATAGTCGGTCAATTGGGTTTAAGAAGAAACGAGGGAGATATATGGATCAAGATATCCATGGTATATTCGTTGTTATTTTCTTATATAAAAACAAAAGATTATCCCACTTGCTATCACAACACTTCAACTTTAGTCATATTATAAGTATATAGATGTATACATGAGAAACAATTGCTACATATTTTCCTTCTCTTTAATCATGCATTCTGAACAATATACCACAAAGGTGAAAGTAAATGTGTTATCTCAGGTTTCCAATTAGCTTATTAATCCATAAAATAGGTCAACGATACATTATCTTCGATAGTACAAGTTTAAACAAAAATTGAATCCCATAATAATAACAATGATGAAGATTATAATACATCAATATGTGCACGAAATCCCCTTTTTGTTACAAGAAATCCTTCAGAAATTTTCAACCATTACACTAGGATAATACGA
>CBVK0100710690.1:0-11212 GCA_900067695.1 Picea abies
GCTAAAGAGAGAGAAGGGAGGAAGTGTTTCATTTGGAGATAATAAATCTACCAAGATAATTGGGAAAGGTAAAGTCATCCTTGGAAGTCAGAAGGCCACAACCGAAAATGTTCTGCTAGTTGACCATTTAAAGCACAACATTTTAAGTGTCAGTCGGTCATGTGACCAAGGACACACACTCTTGTTTAACTCCCATAAATGCAGAATAAGAAAATAAGACACTAGCAGATTAGTAGCAACAACAATCGGAACTCCAAACAATGTATACATTCTAATTAAAATTGGAAGAGAAGTATGTTGTGTGGGATAGATAGATGAAAGTTGGTTATGACACAAGAGAATGGGAAGAAGAAGAGAAGTACAATGAGGAATATAATGTAGAATACGAAGAAGAAGAAGAAGAAGACAAAGACTATGAGGAAGATAATGCAGAAGAAGAAGAGGAAGTTCCTAGACAAGACACAAAGACCCCCTCAAGATATGTTCAAAAGAACCACCCTGAAGAACTGATTCTTGGTGATAACAACCAAGGTGTCCAAACGAGAAGGCAATTGGTAAGATCACTAGAACATGAAAATTTGTCTTTGTTGTCTAAAATAGAACCCAAGAACTTAGAGGAAGATATCATAGATAAAAACTAGGTTAATGCTATGAATGAAGAATCATATCAGAATGAGAAAAACGAAATTTGGGAGTTAATTCCTAGATCAACAAACAAGAATGTAATTGGCACTAAGTGGGTCTTTAAGAACAAACTAAATGAGGATGGACAAGTAGTGAGAAATAAGGAAAGGTTGGTATGTAAAGGCTATGATCAAGTTGAATGTGTATACATTGATTAAACTTTTTCTCCAATAGCTAGACTAGAAGCTATTAGAATGTTCTTGACATTTGCAAGCTACAAGAGTATCAAAGTTTATCATATGGATGTTAAATTTGCATTTCTAAATGGAAATTTGGAAGAGGAAGTATTCATTGAGTAGCCTGAGGGATTTCAACTATCAAAAAATCAAGATTGTGTGTGCAAATTGAAGAAATCCCTCCATGGTATGAACCAAGCACATAGATCTTGGTACTCAAGGCTTGAAAAGTACCTACAACAACAAGGTTTCAAGAGAGGAACTCTAGAAAGTAGTATTTACATCAAAGAATAAAATGGAAATATGATTATCATTGTAGTCTATGTAGATGATATTATCTGTGGAAGCAATTGTGATAATCCGAGTCAAGGGTTTTCGAAGGACATGCAAAAAGAATCTGAGATGTCCATTCTAGGTGAGCTATCCTTTTTCTTAGGTCTACAAATATCTTAATCAAATAAAGGCATATTCATTTTTCAGACTAAATATATTAAGGAGATATTAAAGAAGTTCAAGATGGAAGACTGCAAGCCAATTAATACTCCAATGATTATAGGCTAGAAGTTGAGTGAGGATGATGAATCACCAGAGGCAGATCACACCATGTATAGATAAATGATTGGTAGCCTTCTATATGTGACTGCTTCAAGGTCTTATGCCATGCAAGTTGTTGGATTGGTTGCAAGATTTCAATCTACACCAAAAGAATCACATGTGGCTGTAGTCAAAAGAATTCTTAGATACCTGAAAGACGCAATGGATTTTGGACTATGGTATCCAAAAGGAGAAGACTTTACCCTAACAATATACACCGATGTAGATTGTGTAGGCACTGTTGATGATAGTAAGACCGCAAGTGGGGGAGCATTCTTCTTGAGCAACTGTTTAGTATCTTGGTTAAATAAGAAACAATATTCAATCTCCTTATCTACAACAAAATCAAAGTACATTGCAACAACATCTTGTTTCACACAAATCCTTTGGATGAAGCAAGCATTGCAAGACATTAAGGTAGAGTACAATCAACCAATTTCTATGCTATGTGAAAACACTAGTGCTATAAGTATTTCCAAGAATCTAGTTACGCACTCAAAGACAAAACATATCCCAATGCAATATAAATTTCTAAGTGAACAAGTGAATGATAAGGCTATCAAATTGGAGTATGTTCCCACCAAAGAACAAATTGTAGATATGTTCACGAAGCCCCTTCCTAAACATGCATTTGAGTACCTCACACAATGATTGGGGGTTCAACAAATCCCTTAGTGAATGCACCCTTTGTCCTTGATGTCAAAGGGGGAGAGAAAGAAGAAAAACCAGAGGAGTATACAACGAATGGGGGGGAGAAAAATAAGGAAAATCAAAGGAGCATACTCTTAGGGGGAGAAAAAAGCAAGAAAATATCTCAACAACACACTGATAGGGGGGCAACTCAATAGTAGAGTTTCCATCAATGAAAAAGGGGGATATTGTTGGATAATGTTGTCATTGATGTCAAATACATAGACATATAGAGGTGTCAAATACAATCATGGAATTCATTACAAACAGGGGGGAGATTTCTTCCATTGAAGGCGAGAAGACAAAGGAAGCCTTCATGTTGAAAATCAAAATAGAGAAAGCAAGTCGAGAAGGTGCCTACAAATCAATTTATCTTTGTGTGTTGATTAAAATCCGATGAGGTCTCTACTAGGGTGCTCGATGAACATGTTTCATAGGATTGATGGTACAAATAAAGCACACACTGCAAGTAGCAACAAGCATGGAGCGACATATCCCACATGCGCAAGGGAAATTGACTTCGACGGGCTTATAATGAAAATGTGAAAGCTCTTAGTTTGAATGAAAATAGAAGAGCCATAGAACCATGCAGAAGGCATTAATTTTTAGACCATGTGGATCAGGGTGTTTCCTTGGTGGGCTAGCTTAACACCACATCAATGCCACGTGACATGCCAAGATAAGGTCATGTCAGAAGCTTTGATAAAGCTACGTCATCGTAGTTGAAGCCCATGTGGAGGACGCGCATGCACTATGCCACATCATCTCAGATATCGGGTGTCAGGGGTATGGAGTAAATGCATGTGGTTGATGTCTTAGGGGCCAATGGCCCGATGGTCTTGGAATGATCTAGCCATCAAATTTAAATCCATATCGATGGAAGATAATGATACTGGGTGATAGATGTGTGAGAGATTTAATCATTACTATCAGCGGGTTTAAAGAACTAACAGTGGAGATTAGATCATACAAGCTACCAAATCGATGATTCTCGTTGCAGTGGACCTCGACCATCAGAGGTTCTAAGGTGTTGGATGGTGTGTTAAGTCCCGACATCTCGATGCCTAGATAATTCAAGCCAACTTAAGACAACCACTTAGGAGACGACATGTGTCGACCAGGTCCCATAGTATCGGGGTTTCATGGTAAGCCCTTGAACGATAAGATCAATGGTAGATATTAGATCTTGATTCTGTAGATCAACGATGATCCATCATTGAAAGATACCATAACAAAATAAATCATGACCGTCGATCAACGATCTAGATCATTTCGTCTCACGACCATCAAGAGTTTTGGTTAGTTGGGAGTGTTAAAAAGTCCCGACGTCTCGGGACCTCTATACGTGGCATACATCTATTGAAATGCATAGATCTACGAACAAGGTTAAACATGTACATCCGTGAAACCCAACTATGGTTATAACACTAGTCACATGGAAAATTTGTGCCAAGGATTTAACACTTAAGGGAATAAGTGCCAGGTCATCAAAATGTGACATGTGGCAGGTTCAAAAAAGTTTAGTCCATGTAAGCATCCCACATAGAAGCCACACTAGCAGACTAGCGAAAGCCATTTTTATGGGCCCCGTGAACCTACAAATTATGCTTCATCAACACCATGTGAGTGACATGTGTAAAACTCTGAATTGTCCAAGTAGATAAGATGATGTCAGTGCCATGTCATAAGTGGGACCCAACACATACGTCATGCTAGATCTCTAATGTCAGCCCGAATAGAAGTATGGAGGCAAAGTAAAAGGCCCACGGTCCCAATGTCGTGGTGACTCAATAAGTCCTGATATCCAGGGAACGCAGAAAAAAAATCAACGGACGAGATCAATCCTAGATCCTAATCCAACGTCTGTTAAGCGTAAAAGGCATATTGTGTGAGGAAGTGAATAGATCACTGGTTGAGATTTAATTCAGAGTATGATCTAACAACTGCAAAGTGATGATATTCATGTTGTGAACAGTAAGCGAGCCCATGTGCAAAAAAGGGAAGGAATTTGGGGTTATTTTGAGCCTGATTATTATGGAGATTTGGAGTCGACCTCACGAAGTGGATTTTTTTATGTGGACAAAATCATGGGAGGATGAAAGCTAGAAATTAAGATGCTAGAGTTGAATTGAAAAGCGAAGAAGGATAAGCGAGTGTGAAGGTGAAAAGAGAGTGGGAGCATAAATGCGATGAGCAAAGGCTCTTAGGTCTATAATAAGTCATGGAAATGATGAAGATGATCTGAAGCTTTAGGACACAGAGCATGGAGCATCCTAGAGAAGCCCACTGAAGCAAATTAAGGTATTTATGCATTTCCAGGGTGGTAGGGTGGAGCAAGGAAGGAGATTGGAGTCTCTAATAGGTTCGTTCCTGTGAACAATTGATTTATGAGTTGGTGATCATAAGAGGATTGGCGTCCTCATTCAATTGCAGGTTGGTTCCTAAATTATGAATTGGTGCTCATAAGAGGATTGGTGTCCTCATTCATTTGCAGGTTGGTGCCTGAATTATGAGTTGGTGCTCATAAGAGGATTAGTGTCCTCATTCATTTGCATGTTGGTGCCTGAATTATGAGTTGGTGCTCATAAGATGATTCTTGTCCTCATTCATTTGTAGTTTGATGCTTGAATGATGAGTTGGCACTCATAAGAGGATTGGTGTCCTTACAAAAAAATGTTTATACACAAATTGACATTTATCTATAAAATAATTTCAAGGTTTTCACAATCTTGGTTTCCACTTCTATATCTGTGAATGTGTTGATTAATGTATGTGATTATGATGAATATATTTCTGATATGAATGTATGTAATCATAAATACTAATATGCTTTAAATAAACTTATAACAAAAAGGAATTAAAGTATGCAGTATTTATTCACCCCCCCTCTCAGTACTATTGAACATTCCAACATTCTTGAATTTTGTTACATCTTTCAACTTTAGTTCATTGGGGCCTACATCTTCAAGACATACCATTGGTTCTATCCCAAAATCTTCCAGTATTTTGTTTGAAGAGTTCCATATCCTAATGCATTCCTTAGTGCTCATCTCTCCAACTTCTTTCACTTCATAAAAAATTTCTTTATATGAATCAAACAAAATTTTATTCTTCATATTTTGTTTCACATCATACCCAGGCATACATTTTGGTGCTTGAGCATGTCTCTCTTGCCAGTTTGTAACCTTTCTGAAGGCGTGTTGGGCTTCACTATACTGACTCCTCTGCTCATTTACTTTATCTTGCAGCTCTACTGGGTCATCATAATGTCTCTAGATATCCCCTAATGTTCAAAAGACTCGTGATTGTGTCTCTCTCATATCCTCATTCACCTTTCTTGCTCCATTTCTCATAATTGTTCTGATGTTTATATCTTGTTTATTCTTTTCAATAGTGATTCTCAACTGTTGTAGTTTATGTTCCAACTCATAGATGCTCTATTTTTGCTTGTTGGAGAGATCTACATATTCTTGATACTCTTTATAAGTTGCCTTATTTCATGTGTATGCATGCTCCCGAGGTCATTGATTTCAACACTGCATTTTTTCTTTGTTTTTCATTTCTCAGGTGGTGTGTATACCCATTTGTTCTTCTTCCTGCCTCAAATTTTATTCTTTTGCAGATACCCACATCTTGCAATCATCTAAAACAACACTTAAGTCTCAAACTATGTTGAAGTTTTCCCCTACAAATACATGAAGGGTTGAGGCTGTCTCTATGGAATTTTCTTTAGGGTCACTTACCATCAAACACGTAATGGACCTCTCCCTTGCTTCTGACCATGTTGGTTCTCCCATGAGCCTTAGGATATTATTTGCCCTGGTGGTTAGCTTCCTTTTAGTTTTGTTGTAAAAATAAGTTCCCACATTTAGCAAGGTGTCTTCAAATATCGCCACTTCTTTGGTAGTGATATATATCCCTACTGGTATGATATTCATGGGGTTATAGGGTTTGTGGGTGTCTGTAGTGTATGAAACTTTGTGAATGAGCTTAGAAGTGCAACCCTTTCTTGCTCATTTTCATCCTTTGTGCAACAATTGCATCTTGTTCGTTTCTTTTGTTTTCTTCTTCTTTCCTTTTCGCTTCATTTGCTACTCTCTTCTTTTCAACTTCATCTCCTATTTTCTTCTTTGCAACTTCAACTGCAGATTTTTCTTTTTAGCTTCATCTGCTACCTTCTTTTTCTTTTCGACCTCATCTGTTGCCTTCTTTTGTTTCTTTGTTTTCTCTTTCTCTGCCCTTTGCCTATCATCTTTCTTCTTTGCACTTCATCCTTCTCCATCTTTTTCTTTTATTTTTCTTCAGCTACATTTTTTTTTTTTTTTTTTTTTGTACCTTTAGTTGTTGATGCTTCCTACTTTGCCTATCATCTTTCTTCTTTGCACTTCATCCTTCTCCATCTTTTTCTTTTATTTTTCTTCAGCTACATTTTTTTTTTTTTTTTTTTTGATTTGTACCTTTAGTTGTTGATGCTTCCTACTTTGCTTATTTTTTCTTATAACCCTCATTGGCCTCCATGGCCTTATTGTATTACTCCTTTTCCTTTTCTTCCTTGGCATTCTTTCCAGCCTCGTTTTGGATGATGTCTTCTGTAATTGGTGCC
This sequence comes from Picea abies, assembly GCA_900067695.1. Classification (NCBI taxonomy): domain Eukaryota; kingdom Viridiplantae; phylum Streptophyta; class Pinopsida; order Pinales; family Pinaceae; genus Picea; species Picea abies. Next base: position 6,748 of record CBVK0100710690.1, read on the forward strand.
TAAAATTGGCTCTTCTTTTCTTTTCCCTTCTCTTCCTCTAATAGCCTCATGGTTTCCTTTTCTTTCTCATCTATGATCATCAACATAGCCTCTTCAAAAGACATGACTCCGATGAAGATATATTATTGGGGTTTTCCTTATGTTGTATGGTATGCAATAATCCCATAGACTTCAAATGACCTTCTATTGTCCGATTAAGATCATATTGTCTAGGTTTTTCTACACACAGAAGCAATTCCTTCAAGGCTTCTACTTCCTTCTTGGCATGTGGAAAATTGGTCAAGATATATGTTCCTACATTTATAGGTAACTTCGACTAGTATCTCTTATGGTTGATAGACAACATAACTGTGATTCCATCCTCCACCATTTTATACACTACTTCCTTGATAATAAACTTCTCGATTATAAATTTAGGAAGGAGGTGAGGGGTCTCAGAGCTGCCAAAAATCTGAATATAGGTATAATGGTTTCCAACAAACCAGTTCCCAATCTACCTAATTGCTTGCATAGCTTCGATGAATATTCTCAAAGGGTTTTTCTTATAGATGAGAGCATATAAGGGTATAATGAAATGTTTACATATTTCTATACGTGCTCCCTATAACTATCCTCCCATAGTTGAAAACATTAAACATGGACTGGGAATAGGCTAGGGTTCCATTCCCATCCCATCCCTGGAAAATGAACATTAGCACATACAACATCAATTAAATATGCCAACATATAAAAACTTGGTGTTTTGAGCATCGTAGCCTTCTTTGTTGTCTCAAAGATGTTGATTGATAGTAGTTGAGCCTAGTTGAAGATATGCCAACACTCTCCTATGTAGTGAACCATATGGGTCCACTCTCTCTTGAAATGAATGTATTTCTTCATCGTACAACCTACAAATAATGTTAGACAACAACCTATATGGTTCTTTCATGTTGTGTGTTAAAAATACTTTTATGCCCCTTCTTGCCACCATTCCTGAATTACATCTTCTATGTCTTCATGTTTGTTGTTGAATTTGTCCATCAATGTTGCATTTAGAGGCGACATCGACGTAGGTAGTTTATATTAGCTATCTGATGTCTTTAGTGAAGCTATAGGTTGTCTGCTTCCATTGAGTATAGTGCAAGATATTTTATCCAGATGGGAAAATACCAATTTCTTCACATCGGTATATGCAATCAAAGTTGGCCTAACCGCTATAATGTATAGTCCACTCGCCCAAATGTTATGATATACATTTAAATCATCATCCTCTAGTGGAAAATATTATTTATGAAACATTTCGTACATTTGGCTCTAGGTCAGGTAGTCGTCCAGACCATCATGGTAGTGGGTATCTGCTATCAACAAAGCATCATGAGTTTTTGTCTGCACTAGTGGGTTTTCAATAGCTCCTCAGCCTCTTCTTCCTATAGCTTTTGGGACTTGATCTGTCGATATTCTAAAGGATATGAACACTGTAAGTATGAGATGATGACAATATGTATCATTACAATGAATGATACAACCAATAGCTCAAGTATTCTCCACAATGTTCTTCAAATGAATGACAATAAACACACATTTTCATTTAAATTAGGTCTTAAATCATTTAGTTATTTAACACACTTCGTATTGAATGTTTCGAGTGGGTATATTCCATGACAAAAAACTCTTTTACAACACCATTAATGTGCTTCAAAAAAATTTGATTGAGACAAAGATTTTTGAGAAGTGGGAGCTTGAGAGGAAGTGTCTTCGAAAATGATTTTTTTCGAAAAGCCTATCAGAAGATTGGGTCTTTGGTAAATAAGGATTTCAGAAGAGTGTATGAAAAATCAAGGCTTTGGAAATGTGATATCTTGATAAGTGTTTCAATATAATATGCTATCAAGAGAGGACTTTGGGAAATAATCTTTGGGAAGACAGATCTTCATAAAGGTAACGTTTCAAGAAAATTTCTTTGAAGAAAATCTTGTGTGCATAGCTACCTTTTGTTCCAACGAGGATTCTGTGAAGGAATATTATGTGCCTCGAAAATCATGCTTCTATAGAAAATCATTATGCACAGGATTGATTAAGCTCTTTTAAAGTATTAAGTTGACCAATGACCTATGATTCTTTTGTGATTATAGCTGAATAACATGAGCGAGTATCCAAGGGGATTAACCACGTGTTCTTGGCTTCTATCTGCTCACATAAGTAATTGTAGGCCAATCATCATTTGACATAGAGTCATGGTGTGGAGGATATACATTAAGGAGAGCCTACTTCGTATCGATAAAATTCTATCGGGAGAATTCTTTCGCGATATGAGAGTGCGCATAGCATGTGGCTCCTTTTGATGGGGAAAAAGTCGATAATGAAGAGTCTGAAGACCATTAGCCTTCAGAATTCGGGGTATTACACAACTCATATACATTATACCTTAATGAAAAATCTTTGATAGGGAAAGTTCGATAGCTTGTCGGCTTTTGGTCTTCCAGAAAAAAAACTTGGTAATCATATGTGTGTTGCTCCCGAGTGGGATTTTTCAATGAGTAAATTCTTGATAACCTTTAAAATTTGTTATATAAGTACACCTATGATTTTTAATCCTGGGAGGGCTTCCGAAAGGAGATTATAAACGATTTTTATTGAGAAAAGGGTGTGGCCAAAATTTCAAAGGATTCATGAGTCCTGTGATCAACATAGCTATCTCTTAAAGGGTTCGAGACTGCATAGAATAGATATTCCTTTGTAAGTACCAATGAAGTTAGTAGTGAGAAAATACCCTTGCTTTAAAATTTGATAGGGGTACCCATCAGAATTCCCTGGAACAAAGAATTTCAATGGGTTTTTGTGGGGGCATAAAAAATGGAAACTTTCTAGGAAGAACCAATTATCTCTTCCTTAAGATACCCCCAGGTTGTAATAATAGTTCAAGACCTATTTTGTATAGTTTTTAGGTTTGCCTGTGTCATGGATCCCATGTCACCTAACTTTTATTGCTGAAAGATAAGGTAGTTATTACAAACTACATATATGCCTTCAAGTACTTCCCGTGAAATTGAATGAGTCGGTCTTTTTCATCTTGAATCACGCTTGCGAACATTGAGAAAGTGTGACACCACAAAGGGGTGATGGTGATTGACTTTATGCTGATGTGTTTTCCACATCTCTCTTCTCTAGGCATTACTTCACTGCCAACAAGCGTTGATATCCCTGACGAAGTTGCCTCGGTATTATACAAGCATGGCCCTGCTACCAACGAGCATCCATAGCCCCAAAGGGTTTACTTGTACTTCCCACACCTTTGCACTATACTTTAAACTTCCTTTAAATTATTACTTTGCATTTATCCTTATAGATTTGTAGTATATGTATCGCTTTTACAACATGGGTGTTAAGGAAGCGGGGTGATACGAGAGTTTCTTTGATATGTTGGCTAAGTCAGTACATTTGTCCTTATGGGTCTACCTAGGGAAAGCTTAGGCACGATTACTATGTTTATGGGTAGTGAAACAAATTCCACATATCTTCTTCAAAGGTTGTCTTTAGTTGTTAATCACCCTTTATTTTTATAGTCCACGAGGTTAGTATGAGAGTGATCACACATGCGCATGAGTCCATTTTTGGAAATAACTAGGTCGAATTTACTTCTTACAACCTCGGGTCTCTTAAAGATTGATCTGTACTAGTGGACTTTTTTTAAGTTTCCCCATTTCTTGTGTTTGGGGAAGCTCGTGTATCTGTGCAAGGTTATTCCTCATTTCGATCCCTTGAAGGCTACATATAGAGAGACATAAGTTTTAACCTAATATGCAATCTTGCTATTAGATTGGAAGCTACATAAGAACATGGGATGGACTGGAAATTGCCTATGGATTAGCAATTTCCTATTAGTGTGTTTTCGTTTCATCTCATTTGCTTTGTCCCATTTAAGAACTAAATATCCCTCTTGAAAATCCTTACTTCATACAGAAGTTTTGTTCAACCAACGTTTTACCAATTCTTGATGTTGTATTAATTTTCTTTTAGATTTTTCCATTTCTTCTTATAATTTGAGGAGAGTATTTAGACTTTGTTGCATTATTGGACATTCGTCTTCTTGGATAGAAAGAAATAATTGCATGGAAGCCAGGAAAGTGTGAGTTTGTTTTCCCTTGGCTATGGAAGGAAGCGAAGAACAAGGAAGAAAAGGTGAAAAGCGAACTTCGCGGAAGACACAATGACTGTCACTGGGTCGAAGTGAGCAAAAGAGCAGAAAAGATGGAGCGAAGTATGGAAATGCAAGCCGTTGGAAGAGGAGATCGAGGATGAAAAATCAACAAGGAAGAGGGATCGAGGACAACTCAACAAGTGGAAAAAGCCACCGTTGGATGCTTTGGAACACCGTGCGAGAAGGAAGGAAAGACAGGCTCATGAAGCCCGGAAAAAGCGGGTCAAGTTGACCTAGGGTTTTAGACACCTAGGGTTTTGGTATCTAGGGTTTTGACACCTGGGTTTT
>CBVK0100710691.1:0-10234 GCA_900067695.1 Picea abies
TCTGTCCTGCAACCCCCTCATAGCTGCTTCGGGTGAGATTGCATCTGCTTCGCAGGTGTTTCCGAAAGGTCCAGTAGCTAGGGCTTGTTGGTGTGCTCTTGGAGTGAACCTTGGGTCTGCCCCTGTGCCAACAGAGTTTGAAAAATAGCCTCCTGTACATATACAAGAAATAAAGGAGAGTTTTTGAGGGAACATTTAGGTGTTACTCGGTCAACCCACAAGGCATTACATAGATCCAAATGCCATTTTCTTTAATGTTCTATTACAACGTTTTTTAGGATTTTTATCAGATTTTTGTTGGTGGATTCTGCTAACCCATTTTCCCAGGGATAATAATTAGCTACATATTTTATTTTGATGTTCTTTTAAAGTGCATACTCAGTTAATTTCAATGAAGAGAAATATTTAGCATTATCAAGCACTAATGATTCTAGAACACCAAACCTGGTTACAATGTGAGTTTCAAGGAATGATATCACATGATTTTCATTTACCACTTTGAGAGGAATTGCTTCTATCCAGCCTGTGAAATAGTATGTTGTAGTCAGAATGTACTTGTGAAGTCGAGAGGAGTTGGGATTAATTTACCCTATCACATCCAAACCCCATTATTGAAATGGGTATTCAATTGAGATAGATTGAAGGGGAAAAACATGCTTCTTTTCCCTTCCAGTTGATTTTTGACATTATTGGCATTTCCTTGCATATGTATGAGTATGTCTAAATATGGCGGGTCAATAATAACCTGCTTTAATAATTTTTTGTGTTGTGGTATCTCCTCCAAAAAGCCCTCCAACTAGACTATCATGTAGTTCTGATAAGACCTTTTCTGCATCATCTTTCTCTATACATCTCAAAATAATTCCATCATAGTTCTTCCTAAACTTCCTTGACCAAGATGATATTGGGATGATTTGAGTATGAAAGCTCTATTCCTCTTTGGTACCAGATATTGTAGAGCAACACCGTGAGTTAAATAATACTTCATTTTCATAATACCATGGATCAATGCTGACAGGGATGTAACACATTTCTTTTTCAAGCACGTTTTCATCCTCAAAAAATTTATTTTCACCATTTTGATTCCTTGTTGATTCAGTTTCCAAATTGCAGAGTCCTTTCCCTTTAACAATTTTCGTAGGCCTTATATACAAGTCATACTCTTTCAAGGTTGTCATCTAGTTAGATCTCTTATCTCCTAAATATCTCTGAACTAATAGGTTCCTAACAACAAGGTATGCTACCACCACTTTGGTTCTTGACTTAAGCATATATGGTCTGAAATGATTAACCACTTTGAAGATTGCATAAACATGTTTATCCACCTCTGGGTAATCGAGTTATGCTCCTTGCAGCCCATAACTCATAAAAGCAATTGGGAATTCATTGCTCGCATCATTTTTTTGGGTGAGGACTGTTGCAAATGCAATATTAGAAGCAAAGGTGTACATGATAAAATATTTATAAAAATTTGGGCTTAGTAATGCTCAGGATTTTGTTATTTCCTCCCTAATTTTTATAATGAATCTTTTCCCCTAGGGCCCCATTTATAATCAACATTTTTCTTTATCATGTCTTGGAGAGGTTCAACATTTTCAACAAACCTAGGGACACACCTTCTTACAAAATTGATTTTTCCAATAAAGGATTGCATGGATTTCTTGTTGTGCAGATATGGGATTTTTGAAATAGATTTTATTCTTTCAGGTTCTATCACTATCCCATCTTTGGATGCAACAAACCCTGGAAGTTTGCCTTCATTTATTGCAAAGATAGATTTTCTAGGGTTCAAGGATATACCATATCTTCTGCGCCTGCCCAATATTTTTCTCAAGTGACACACATGATCATTTTTATCCTTGGAAAACACAATGACATCATTAAGATATACCACCAAACATTTTCCAATTAATCCTCTGAATGCAATCTCCATGGCCCTTTGAAAAGTTTCCCTTGCATTGATTAGTCCAAATGGCATTTTCTTGTATGCATAAGTTCACCATTTGGTTCTAAAAGTGTTTTTCAATTGATCGTCATGGGTGACTAGGACTTGATTGTAACCTGGTAAGCCATCTAATAGGGACAACATCTCAAAACTAGAGACACATTTCAATATTTGTTCCATAGGTGGTACATGGTAATTGTCTTTTTCAATGCCCTACTTAAGTTCATGAAGTCTACACATAATCTGATATCTCCATTATTTTTTCTTACTGGTACAAGGTTAGCTATCCATTGGGTATGTCTGACTAGAAAAATGATTCTTGTAGCGAAGATTTTATTCAACTCTGATTTTATCAAAGGTTCCAAATTTGGATGCATCTTTCTTAATTTTTGTTGAAAGGGCTTTGTCTATGGCTTCATAGGAATGACATGCTAAATAATATTGGTGTCATATGTCTTAAGGTCATCATATATCCACGCAAAGATGTCTTTGCATTCTTTAAACAATTTGATGAAAACTTGTTTTTAGGCTAGGGAGAAATTCTTGCCAAGTTTGACATGTTGCGGTGTGTTATATGTCCCAAGATTAACCACTTCAAACTGCATGGTTGAACTATTTTTTTTGCAGTTGATAAATTTCTTAAATTAATCTTGGAGATCATAAAGTTTTTCAATTCTTACTACATGCTTCAAAATGTTATTGACTGAAGTGATCTTGTTCGCTTGTACTTGATTTGTTGACTCTCATATGTCATAATTCACCTCTCGATCATATTGACATTCACCAATGACAAAATATCTGAAATTATCTTCCAAATGTAGAAAATTTATGTATTATTGATCATCATCAAAGACTCTCCAATTAGTTGTGTTGTCAAGTAATGAGGGCATGTACAATAATTCCACAGAAAATGTATCAGGCATTATACGTTCCAATATAATTAGTTTGGACACAACATTGGCTAGCAAATTTGCATCATAATTCAATGAATGGGACATGACTAATATTAAATGCATTGAATTTTCTAATAAAACCCCATACCTCTTGTTGGTAATGCTTGAGGTGACTAGAAAGGCGATGAATAGTGTTTTGTACCCGTCTCATCACAATTTATGAATCACCAAATACCTTTATTGGTTTGACCTTCATGTCTATTGCCTTTTTTCAGTCCTTCGATGAGAGCTTCATATTCAACAATGTTATTGGCACATTGGAATTTGTAATGTCCCCGACCACCCTAGGCTAGGCCACATCACACAACCTCAACTTTTGTAGCTCTGAATCAACAAAACTGTAACATCCCCAACATACTATGAAACAATATTACTTTAAAATTTCACTGCACAGTTTTTACTCTAAACACAAGTCTGTGTAGTATCACTTGAAGCAACGCGCTCAACCCAAACTTGAGTCACACCACACAACTTATAAAAATGGGAGAAAAATTCTCTTTTTTAACACAACTTAAGCAACAAAAGTAACTCAATAACTGCATGCACCAACATACTGATCACACAACACAACTGTACGCACAACCATCTTAGCGTCGTGCGCCAAATCTGATTTCACAGTGTGTGAAGTCTATTTCCTTGAACGCACACACAAATTCCAACCTATGTGCACACATGCTACTTTCCTACGCACCCAACTATCCAATCCTCTTCTTGAAGACTCATAAACAAAATCACAAGATTAATTTAACAGGTAAGGCTATCATCTATAGAGATATTCATGCACAACTACAAATACATGCTATAAGCACCATATTTACATGTACCAGCAACATTAAACAAAACAACAACCATCACTTATATGCAACTACATACAAGAATTAACCCATATCAAGCATAGATAAATATGCACACAATAAACAAGACAAGCACATAAAGAACACTTATCTTTTATGGAAATCTTCATCTTTTTATGTATTGAGTATGTGGGAATGATGTCCATGTCAGCATCATGGATGCCTCATGAGTAGAACTTGTGAAGCTGATAGATTTCTGATCACATTCCGATCTCTTGTTGTCGTCACCGAAAAGGTACTTTGGTATGACAACTTGTAAATGAGAGACATCATTACATCGAGAATAATAAAGTGGTCAGACTTTGGAGCATGACCCGGAGAGGTAGCCCACTGCAAGGGTGAACTTCGTTATCAAGGGAAGTACCATATCCATTATGTTTATTGTGTTCTTATGTTTTTTTTCTATGAATTTCCGCACATAGGATATTAAATGCAAGCATGACATATCGCACATAAGGAAAACTAAATACTTTTCATTCACTTCGAATCCAAGCACATAAGACTTCAACTTTACCTTTAATTGCAAATCGCTCTAGTAAAATGATCTATTACTGACCCTTTTGAAGGAGTGACAGAAACAACCAATTATTGGAAACTTATCGCTCTTGTGTTCAAATCACCCTTTCCTGTAGCTTTTCTTCAACTACAAAGCTTAAACTTCTTTGATAGTCACGGTTCTTGGAATTCCTTGAACTGATCTCAAATTTCTTTCCTCATCCAAACAAGTGAATGCCTTATTGTAACAATCCAAGACAATATGGTGCTCATCCAACCAATCCATACCAATGAGGCAACCATATGAGCCCAAAGATATAATATTCAAATCAGCCTTTGTGCACAGTCCATTCATCTCCATTGGATATGCCTTAACCATCTCATTAATTTTCCTTTTTGCTCCCATATCTAATTGCACCAACCACGGTTTTCCAAGCTTGTTTCTTGGAAAATGGAATCTTTCCACCATCTTAGGATGTAGATAACTATGACTAGCCCCTGAATCAATTAAAATATCAATGGGTTGGTCATTAATCTTACCTTCCACGTCGATCGTGTGCGAGTGAAAATCAACATGTTTGTTATCCAACATTGCATAAATCCTTGGCATATTTCTTCCCATGTCGTCCACTATTGCAGCTTGTTGAACATTATGTGCAGTCCTCGCTTTATCAACTCTTTGAGGGAATCTCTATGCATATGATTTCCCCTGCAACTCCAACACTGCATAGGTTGTTTCCATGACTTTTGTCCCATTGTTTCCAACATTCTGGGCTCCTAGAGAGTCGTCTGTCCTTGCACAGTATTTTCAAAAAATGGTGGCTTAGCTCCCTTCTTCCTCTATTCCACCTTATTTTTCATCTTGTCTTCCCATTCCTTTTGGAAAGTCGATATTCCCCTTTGTTTTTCATAAAGACCCCTAGCACTTCTTATGGTTTCTTCCAACGTTTTAGGGTCATCGTATTGTTTCTTGTCGCTTTCTTATCATCAATGTGTTGTACTTTCACGTACTAATCCCACCACATTGATTCCTTTCCTTCTAACTAATAGATAGCAATTATCCCTTCTGGCTGCGCAGAATAGTTATGCAGCTAGAAGTGTTTCCTCATACGCAGAAACCAGGTTTTCGCATCCTCATCCTTTTTGTGCTCACCATCAAAGGTAGGAGGCTTGATCTTATTCATCGCATCCTCATCCTTTTTGTGCTCACCATCAAAGGTAGGAGGCTTGATCTTATTCATTTCCCCCTGTAGCTTCTCCACCCCATTACTTCTCTTATGATTTCTGATAGGAAATGGACTCAAACTATTGTGTGATTTCCTAAAAGAATACTTTAGTGAGTGAGGTTGATGCATACCAACACTTATTGCTTCTCTTTTTTTCTCATCATGAGACTTGGGATTTCTTGACCTACTAGACTCTGTTCCCTTATCCATTTTATTTTCTATTATGTCCAGACTCTGCATCAATTTGACATTGAAGTCATCTTGCTACTCCTTGGCTCTCGTAAGCCTTTCGTTATTAGTCTTATATCTCTGGACATCTTTCTGTAGTACTTTTACAGTTTTTACCAAGTTCATGCGCTCCTCCTTGGATTATGTACCATCAGCACTCAAATGACATACATATCCTTGAATTCATCGTCAGGACTGTAAGTCCTCCGCACATCTTCCATTCTTTTAACCTTATGCATTGACTCTGTCTTGCTCTAATCGTTGATAATTCTGCAAAATGTGCAGGCAATTAAGATTTGTTAGATGATTTAGGCAATTAAGATTTGTTAGATGATTTCATGCAACAACTACATGAAAAATTTGCACCATGTTTTCATAATCCTTTCCTTGGATTTCTTGGATGGTTTTAACATTCCAAACTCTAGTGCGCACACCAATGCATCATTGTCTTTGTGCGCATCAAAACTCTATACCACGCACCTATGGTTTTTTGTGCAAACTAAACATTACACTATGCGACACCAATTCTTAGAGCACACATCTACTCATGCTAGTCTCTGGCCCATACAAGTCCAGTGTTGAACCAATTTCTATGATACCAGAATGTAATGTCCCCAGCCACCCTAGGTTGGGACACATCACACAAACTCTCCTTTTGTAGATCTGATTCAACCAAACTGTAAAATCCCCAGCATACTACTAAGCAATGTTACACTAAAATTTCACTGCTCAAATTCTACTGTAAACACAAGTCTGTGCAGTATCACTTGAAGTAACTCGTTCAGCCCAAGCTTGAGTCGCACCACACAACTTATAAAAGTGGAAGAAACATTCTCCTTTTTAACACAACCTTAAGCAGTGAAAGTAACTCAATAATTGTGCACACCAACATACTCATCACACAGCACAACCATCTTGGCATAATGCACCAATTGTGATTTCACTATGTGCAAAGTCTAAATCCCTGAATGCACACATGAATTTCGGCCTCTTGGTGCACACATGCTACTTTCTTGCACACCCAGCCACCCAATCCTCTTCTTAAAGACTCATAATCAAAATCACAAGGTTAACTTAACAGGTAAGACCATCCACATTTTTCATATGCATGCCCAGCTACAGATGCATGATGTAAGCACCATATTTACATGTACAAGCAACATTAAACATAATAACAACAAATACTTATATCTGTCTACATACAAGAATTAACCCATATCAAGCACAGACAAATATGAACACAATAAACAAGACAAGCACATAAAGAACACTTATCTTTTATGGAAATCACCAACTGCACGCATAACTTAGATGTTCCTCCTAGCCATAGAATCTATTTCTCATAAGCTTTCAACAACAGGTCACCCCCGACCCGAGGTTAACTCCACCAGGGAAAAATGGTTCCTAACATCAAGCTAAGGTTTGATTCTCATCAAAATTGCTCAGTCCAAGGTGTCTACTGCTGCAACTAGCCTACGGTCCCTCATTCCCCATGCACCTGTCACACCCAAGGAAGTGTGCCCCTTTATGCTCAACAGTCCTTCGGTTGCCCCACTTCCCTTCCCAGGGTTACTGGCAACAGACTGGACATCAAGTCTCCAAGCCCCACAACTAATGCCCATGACACCAGGGAACAATTCTCAATAATAATCTCACCTTGAGAGTATGCTCATGGGTTTGAAAACCACTTCACAATAGCCAGTCTCTTACCCAGAGAGACTACTCATAGTATGTCAACCCATCTCCTCAATAGTAAAGATCTGATTACAACTCATTAACTCCTTACAAGCTTCTTGTTGCAGATAAGGTAATAGCTGAATTTTCCATACATTTTGACCCCCTTATGCTCACAAGAGCTTGAAATAATCCATAATTCTTTGAATAATGCACAATCCCCCCAAATTACACTAAGGCCAACAATATATATCGCATGACTTCCACTTGACACTTGTCGACTTGAGTAGTAGCTTTAAGCCACTTAGTGACTCGTTCCCATCCCTAGGAACTTGGGATAAACAAATATCCATAACTTACACTTTTATGGAAATCTTATAAAATATTCCTCAAGACTTAAGTCTCACCACCTTTTCCCTTTTTCCGATGGAGTTGGCCTCCCATGTCTTTTCATCTGAGTCTGTCTGTGCACAATGATGCAATATTATATTGTTGGCACAGGGGCAGACCCAGGGTTCAACTGTAACAATGCACCAACAAACCCTAACTATTGGCCCTTTCGGCAACACCTGCGAAGCAGATGAAGTCTTACCCGAAGTAACAATAGGGGGTTGTAGGACACAGGTGTCTACAACCAGAGGAAATGAAAGGGGATCTCAGAGCAACAACGCCATACAACCTAGAGAGTATTTAATAGTCTTACACTTAGCTTCACGAAGTTAACTATATCTCTTATCTTTAACACAACAATGCAATAACAATATAACATAGAACAAACAGACAACATCAACCACAAAGGACAAGAATATTTACGTGGTTCACCCTCTCCCCAGGGCTACATCCACATAACTGTGTTTCTTGATATATTAGATGAAATCATACAGTTCTATCTACGCACTTAGCTCTAGATCCTTTCTCTCTCTCTTTTTCTCTTTCTCCCCTCCCTGCACACCCAGCTGCAGGGTTGATCTTCGCACCCAACTGAAGATCTTACAATGCAAGAATGCATAATACATCGATCTCAATGTCGCTCTTACCCACAATAATAGTAACAACAATACAAGCCAACCCACTCGACTCTTCTAGACCTTTATTTACACATTGCATGAATCTTAGACAACCTCAGACCGAAGTCTAGGTGTCAAAACCCTAGGTCCACTTGACCCGCATTTTAAGGGCTTCGCCAACCTGTACTTCCTTCTTTTTCATGAGGTGCTCCAAAGCATCTCTTGGTGTCTTTTTTTGCTTGGTGATTTTTCCACGATCCATCTTCTTTGCTGCTTTATCTTCCTAGATCTTCTCTTTCAAGGACTAGCTTTTCATTTACTTCACTTCTTCTTTTCTGCTTCTTTAACCACTTCGACCCTTCCTCGGTATGTGTGTCTTCCACGCACTTCATAATTCATCTTTATTCTTCTTGAATCTTCTCTTTTTTCCTTCTTACATAACCAAGGGCCAATAGGCCCCCAACACTCACCTGTAACTCGTCCCGAGTCACTGCAAGGTTGAAGCCTCTGTATCACTTCGACTACAGACTGCGTAGAGCAGCCTATGATTTCTACTCTGTCCCTCCCTATCATGTGCAGAATGTCTTTTCTGTTTCTGGTACCCAATTTCAACGACACCTGGTACCTAGACCCTTCTTTTCTATGCTTTTACTGAGAGTTGCGGGGCAGATGGTTGTCATAGTACAACTTCAACTGGCTCCCGTTTACCAAACCATATTTCCATTCTCCAATAAGGGTCTTTAACTGTGCAACTCCTCCTTCTGTGACATAGGAAACTTTGAATGGTCCGAGCCAATGGATTTGAACTTCCCTGGATGCTTCATGAACTTGTTGTCATATAACAATACCAAGAGATCCTTGATCGGCTTCCCTGCAAACAAAAGTCGACCTCCTGCAATGATACCGTTCTCCAAAACGTGTGCCAACGTTCAGGCAATGTGCTGTGTCACCAACCGCTGCCCTGGGCCAGAACGAAACATTGGGTGCCAAAACCTGGGTGCTCGGGTGCTGTAGAACGCGTACCTGCACTCGAAAACCAGAGCGAGGCGGCTAGGGTTCGGGCCCTAGCCACGTTGCCTCGTCTCGCCTCATCGTCTCTTGCCTTAATAAAAACAATTATTTGACTAGCAAGCCATAAACTAGCTTAAATGAGGTATGCGTTGTTAATTTTTTGCAAGTAGTTCTATAAGCCCATAATACTGCTGGAATTCTTAGATCCCAATCATCTCTGTTAACACTGCAAATCTTAATCAGTGTTGTCTCCAAGATCTTATTGAAAGCTTTAACTGTACCATTCATCTGTGGGTGGTATGGAGTGCTCTTCTGATGGTGGACTTCGAATTCCATAGTCAAGGCTTCAATAGTTTTGTTGATGAAGTGTGTGCCTTTATCACTCATAAGGCTCTTTGGGCATCCAAATCTAGTTATGATATCCTCAAAAATGATTTGCACAGTTGTGGCTGCACTACAATCCTTAACTGCTCTTACTTCTGCCCATCTGTTCAAATATTATGTAGCAGTGATGATATATCGAGCTCCTATGCACTTTCCTGGTGGGTTGATAGGTCCCAAAAATCCAATAGCCCATTTCTTAAATGCTTTCAAAGTTAACTGAGGTGCTAAAGGCATCTCATCCCTTTTGGAAGGCTTCCCTATCCTTTAACATACATCGCAGGCTTTGTAGTATTCCTTAGTATCCTTATGTAAAGTAGGCCACCAGAGGCCATCTCTGAGAATCTTTTGCGTTGTTGCTTTTGCTGCATAATGTCCTCCTGCGATGCCTTCATGTGCTTCTATAAGAGTCAATGGTATTTCTGCCTCCATAACACATCTCCTCAAGATCTCATCTGGT
>CBVK0100710703.1:0-10618 GCA_900067695.1 Picea abies
TGGTGTCCAAAATTGGAAACCCAAAGGTAGTTTCGGTTTGGTTTCTAGTTTCTCGTTCCTCACCATGTCTTACATTGTTATGGTCCTCCTGATCATCCATACTGGCTTGGTTTCAAAAAGAGAGTACCTAGGTGGTTTTATCTTTGAAGATAACAAGGTTTCCCTTTTATGAAAAGGTCTTCCTATGGAGTGGATGCCTGGGACTCTACTTGAGCTGGTTGAGACTATTTGTGCCAAATTTTTTGTGTCAGTTTGAGAGATAATTACATTGGCTGAACTACCAAACAAAAGATTCACTTGTTCAGTGTCTATGATGTCTTCAAAATTAGGATCTCTTGGTGGTGGTGTAAAAGCAAAGGTTGTATTGTTTGGTTCTGCGAAAGGATCGAGTGGTCTTGCCTCCTATCCTAATATGATTGATGCTTCAATTTATTATTCTATAGTGCTCCCTGTGTTAGTCTCTTCAGAGACTTCCTTAGCTCTTTGAGTTGAGCTAGCTCCTATTTTTTGATATCGGTCTATGGATTTTATAAGTGGAACATCCCTTCCCCCAAAAAGGTCAGAAGGAACCTTGGTTGAAAGGTCTAATTAAGATTTAATGTATCTACCTTTTGGATCTCTAGGTCTATTCATGAAAGAAAGCAAAAACAAAAGAAAAATCTATCATTTGGTTTCTATGTCTATTCATGAAAGAAATCAAAAACAAAAGAAAAAGCTACCATTTGGTTTCTAGGTCTATTCATGAAACTAAACAGTGTAAAATCAAAGGTTGTATTGTTTGGTTCTGTGGAAGGCTCGAGTGGTATTGCCTCCCGTCCCAATACTATTGGTGCTTCAATTTTTTGTTCTATAGTGCTCCCTGTTTTAGTCTCTTTTAGAGACTTATTTAGCTCTTTGGGTTGAGCTAGCTCTTGTTTTTCGGTATTGGTCTGCGAAGCTTATGAGTGGAATGTTCCTTCCCCCAAAAAGGTCAGAAGGAACCTTGGTTGTAAGTTCTGATTTAGATTTAACGTATCTACCTTTTGGGTCTCTAGACCTATTCATGAAAGTAAACAAAAACAAAAGAAAAAACTACCATTGGGTTTGGGGGAACCTGCTATAGCAAATGCGCAGGTTCTTACCTCTCGTCTTAAAGTTCCCCTCCCACCAATCTAATGCTAAGGTCTAGGAATGATCTATTTCCTAACTACTTCTTACCTTAAGACAACTCCCCGACAATGGCACCAAAAATGATGGGTGTTGTATATGCACTAAAAACACACTAAAAACCCTCAATTAAATTGCCAACACAGGGTAAGTAAACTTAGAGTTGTAGCAAAATATATGCCAAAGGTAGAAGGGCTAGTAGTAGTATAGTCTAACTAAGGAAGTGGCTATCTAAGGCTAATCTACTCAATCAAAGATATCTAATGAGAAAACCATACTAAGCAACTTCAAACTATATAACCTAAGTGCTTTTGGGCCAAGGATTGATGGATAGTTCTAAGAAATCATGTAAAAACCCTATGTAAAGAAAACTAGTTCATAGCAATAAGAAAAAGAAACTATTACGCATAACAAGAAGCAAATAACAAAATAAAACTACTTTAACTTGCCAACCTCAATTCAATGAGAAACTACCCTATGAAAGAAAGTAAATAAACAAGACAACAACTATTATATTAAAGCAAGTAAGGAAGTAAGAAAAACAACTAGCTAACCTATTAAAGCAAGTAAACAAGTAAGCAAAACAACTAGTTAGCCTATTAAAGAAAATAAACAATTAACTACTCTAAGATAACTTATATTGCAAGTAATCTAATTAAAACTTCCCATTGAACACCTATCTATCCTAAGAGGCAAGTGGACTATATTCTTAATTCAAACTTCAAAACTATTTCTAATTCATAAAAGGAAATCTATTTAATTGAAAGTAAGAAAGACTAACAACTAACCTTTAATCTATGATAAGAAAACTTATCTCTAACCTATCAAAGCAAAAGACTATCTATCCTACAACAAAAATAGAACTATATTCTGATCTATGAAAGAAAGAAACTATATCTTCTGATCTACAAAAGAAAGAAATTATCTTTTGATCTATGAAAGAAAGAAACTATATTTTAACCTATGAAAACTCAAATATAGTGTTGGTGGTTGTATGAATGTCTCTGGTGTCATATGATATCTCGATGGCACTTGACAATAAAGGATAATTCAAGTGGTATAAGATCAACATTGATCGCAATAGCAAAGTGAAAGGTATGGATTAAACAATCCAATGAGAATTTAGCCATTACGTAAACAATGTTAATTACCCTGCATATTCATGAATTATTAACCATCAACAAATATAACGAGATCATAATTGTACTTCTATACTATGTAAGAAAAATTCATACTAAATTCAATCATTAACTAATAAATATAATTTCAATCTAATTCTAGGAAAGAAATTACATAAAATGAAACTATGCAATATCTATCTTAACAATTCAAACTGCAATATGGAAAATGCTTAAGAACAGAGACTAAAACATGACATTAAAAAGTAAACTAACAAATACATTAGTCGACAACTAATTAAGAAAGATCTATTTAAAAATGGAATAAGAAATCGATAATTAAAAATTGAATTTAACCCTATCCATCCATCAAATCCTTATTAAAGAAGACATGAAATAAAACTTTGTTCTATTCTATTTCAAACTCCGTTTTAAATTTAATTCTAATAGCATAAATAAGATGCAATCTAACATCTAATTGCACACGGGGTTAGTCTAGGAATTTGTAAATTCTTTCCTAACTACAATATCAATGCATGCTAACACAATCCTTCATACTAACTTGCAAAAGAGAGTTAAAGCAATTAAACTACAACAACAAACTAATTAACAAAATGATAATGCATGTACAAAAATTGAAAGAGACAACTAAGATATGAAATGCATAAATAACCTAAAGAACAGTTACTAGACTACTAGTGCCCCCCCAACAATTTGTGGTCACTTCCTAAAAGCACACCACAAACTTAGCAATTCAATTTCACCATAAAAACTCAAAAACACAGTTTCTACATAATCTCGCAGTGAAAATAACAAAACAAAGTAAAATCATGTTTTTCCTATCACACTGGTTCTTCTACTTCCTTGAACAATTATCTGACCACCATGGTGGTATTTATAATGTTTACAGACCAAGTGGTCGACCACAAGAGGGTTGAACCACTTCTAAATTCAGCAATTTTCATTAAATGATGCCTTAATTGCTAAAACAGAGTGAGCCAATAATCGCCCTCTTGAACAATTAAAACTGAGTTGTCGAAAGTTCAGTAGCTGGAGGGGGCAAGCATGAACAAAACCCACATTCCCGATTCACCCATCACTGGCCGCCAATACCATAACTTCCAAGTCGCCCTCCGTTTTGTGCAATACGCAATGTTGGACGCAGTGTCAGATTGGGTACCGGAATGAGTGTTGGAAGGTGTGCTGAACTGAGTGCCGGAAGCAGAAACGTGGTGCAGTTTTGCCCTGTAACAGCAAAAAAATGTGAATCAGATCCTTGGAAGCATAAAAGCATGATGAATTATACTCAATAATGTCATTAAACATGAATCACACGTACCTAGTGTAGATCATACTGTTTTATCATTAAATTCTTCAAAAAGCTCCTTCAAAATGTGAAAAACACATATATACATTCGAAAAAAGTGTATAATAACCGTCATAAAAGTGATCATATCTCAGGCCCAACATTACCCCCACTTACGATTTTGCAGGTCCCACTGCAAACAAAAAGAATTTACCCCTCGTGACTAGGCTTGCTGAGGAGGATCAGCTTTGGAAACTTCTCCTTCTTGCTGTGAAGACCTAGCCTTGTGCTTCTTGTGTTGCTTTAGATGTGCTCTGAGGCTGTAGTTAGATTTGGTCATCCCATCGACCAACTGTTGAAGGGAGTTAACTTTTTCCTGAATGACTACATTATCATGATGAAGGTGTGTGTCTATTGTCTTCCTCTCCTCCAATTGTTGGAGAAGTTGATGGTTTTATTTTTGTAGCTTCTCTATAGTTGGGGCAGAATCGGTGATCTCAGATGAACGTTGTTGGTTTGTCAATTCCCTTCTTGATTTATCTGATTTATTGACCCAGGGTTCATGTCATTCGGGATTCTAACAAAGCCTCTAAAACTATCGACCCTCCTAGTAAACCAGAAGGAAACAAAACACCCAAGAGGTACTACGTAGTCTCACCCGAGATAGCTCTAAATGGGTGACTATAAGACTCAGGTGTTTATAGTCTAGGACAGAGTAGGGGATAAAGAGTTTCTTGATCAAGGCCCTATTCTAGGGACTGGTATGACAATCTACTTATTTCTGAAGTCGCATACATATATTACACAGTATAATTCCAACAAAGTAGAATAGATTCACGACAATGTATTAACTCACTCATCAAATTCAACCATTAATTGCTAACATAAAGGAAAGACATGCATGCATTCATCATATTACACATATATTACCATGGTTCACCCCTCCCTGGGCTACATCCACAAAGATTTGTCTCTTGGCTCTTTTATTATGGTAGTTCTTGATTTCCTTGCGCCGCACGCTTACAATTCTCTGCAAAACTGGGTAAGATCTCTATGAGGCGAACTAGATTGCACCAGGCTCTACAACATGTGGTATAATCCTCAAATATAACTTCCCTCATATCTTCCTTGCTCAATAGTTTACAAAAATCGGTTCATACCACTCAAAACCCTTTACATATCGCCTACGCTCTAAAACAACAACAATACTCGAAATCACTTAATAACAATCGTAATCCCCATAAAAACTAACATAAGATCAACCCTATATGATAATTTTGTATTTATATTTATCCATTTCGGGCTCTTCAGCCACTTACAAAATATTACCAAAACCCTAACCCTTCTTACGCTAGGGTAGTTGGAGGGGGGGAAAATGAGCAAAACCCATGTTCCTGATTCACCCACCATTGGTTTCCAATACCATAACTACCAAATCGCCCATCTTTTTTGTGCAGGATGCAGTGCTGGACGTAGTGCCCAATTGGGTACTGGATCGAGTACTGGAAGGAGTGTCAGACTGAGTGTCAAAAGCAAAAACGTGATGCGTTTTTTCCCTGTAACACCAGAAAACATGAATCATATCATTGGGAGCATAAAACATGATGAAATATAATCAATATCAACATTAAACAAGAATCATACGTACATGGTGTAGATCATACTGTTTTAGCATAAAATTCTTCAAAAATCTCCTTCAAAACATGAAAAAACCATATGTACATTCGGAAAAAGTGTCTAATAACTATCATAGAATTGATCATATCTCAGGCCCAACAGATGCCAAAGCAGTTGACAATATGATGATTCAATAAGAGCTTGAAAAATAATTTGTCGAGTTGAAGGAAAAACTCAGTATAATTATAGAGTTTCTATAGAAGACTGAGGAAAACCATAGATATGATTGGAGAATGAAGAGGAAATCTAGATGAATTGTTAATCAATTGAGTGCAAGGAAGCAGAAGAACATGATGAAATCTTGGATAAAAAATAAGAACTCAAAGAAGTTGAGTATAGAGGGTCCTTGGGGACATTACTAACAATTCATTGTTGTGAACCAGAGAAGGGTGTAATGCTAGGAGAGGAAGATGAGGTTCAGAGTATATAGCTCATGAAGATCATATAAAGTTAGTTCCATCGTAAGGAGAGGATGCTAGATGCAACTAAGGGGACTGAGAAGTCTCATGTTCTTAAACCTAATGATTTATGTATGTTTGCAGGACTTATAGGTCATGAAGGTAGGAAGCCACTTGAATTTGTCCTCGAGGAAGAATTTCCTCATGAAGGTATAAGAGCAAGATAGATTCTAAATTCTATCATGTCAAATAAACAAATAACAATGTCTCTTGGAAGTTGTGGACGATGAATTCATGCATTCTCAAAGGATGCAGATGATGGAGATGCAAGGAGGACGAATTGTTGGCTTGGAGATACTTCAGATGATGAAGTATGTGGAATATTGGAAAGAGATATGAAAGGATACAATGATACAATTATGGAGCTTTACAGGAGAGAAATGACAATAGATGAGGATAGTGTTGATGACCATTGGTGCATGATTGTGGAGGAAGGTATAAATTGTTTGTAGAAAATCTGTCATTTAAATAAATTCCAAGAATAAAATTTTGTTGAGAAATGATATAGACTAAGTATGCATCTTAAGGATATGAAATATTGTCTGAATACATTTCTATTTGGTGATAAGTGTTCTCAAGAAGTAGAGGACAACCAGGGAAGTGAAGACCAAGAGATGGCAGTATCCATACAAAATTTATGTGGAAATTTGTAGTAGATAAATTGCAGCAGTGGTGTATACCAACAGAAGACAATGCTGGACATTGAGGGACTATGGAAGTAGTTGATGGAGGTTTCCAATAAGAGATATCATAGAAATAAGAAGAAGCACAAAATTCCAGTACAAATTACTAAATAAAGTAGAGATGTTGCACAACAACAGAGTAAAGTATGGGATCCTTGAAGATTGCATACAACAACAAAGCATCAATAAAGAAAAACGATGAATGGTGAACAACAAAATAGGATTTTGGATCCAGGAAGACTTTGAAAAATGAAGACTCATGATCAAGAGATCACAAACATTTTCAACATTGATAATCTGATGCAGGAGCATTTCACCTCCAAGATCAACCCTATTGATTGGACCTAAAGGTATTGACATTTACTAAGGGAGTGGGTTCCCTAAACTTTGAATTAATATAATTTGGCATGGTTTATTTGGATTCTATAAGGATAGGGTTTGTTTTCACTAATTGAAATATAAAGGATTAATTGAGCAATTAGTTGGATTTAGGAAGATCATCATATATATGGAGGTTTTGATTGTAATGTATGTGATTACTATTGTGGGTATTAGTTGCATAATATTAGGGACTTGTTGCTGAGATGGAAGGATACCTTCCATTCTTAAAATTGTAATCCTATAGGCATCAGAGAGACATTAGATGTGTGTGTCAAGACATGAAAACCCATTCAACCTAACAACCTTTATGCTCTTTAGCCATTATTGGCCAACCAAAGAGTGCCACGTGGAACTCTTTGATTGGTCCACCTATATGCACAGTAAACATCCTTCCATGTCATCTACCACCTGTACATGTACGAAATTTCCACTTTCCCATTGGTCCACGTCACCCTGCTGACCATACTTGCGACATCATTGTATGGATGACACGTGGAACTTTTTTTATTGGTCCACATGGGTGCCTAAAAATTCCAAAAGTGAGTTACATGTGGAATCCTCTATTGTTTCCATATCAACTTTATAAGTCAACGTGACATCCTCCTATCAGCTGGATAGGCCACATGGCATCCTAGTGGCCTTCCACGTGGCACCCCTTCTTTGACTTTTTCTATTTTTGACAAAACATTTGACTGACCATAACTTATTCATACAAACTACTTTTGAGGCGATTTGCACCATTGGAAATACATTATTGACCTCTAATCAATGAAGTAATTTTTAAGAGCATCTGAGAAGATCAAGTTTTGAGAATTTTGGATCCTCCTATATCACTTTTGAGTGTTCTAGATCCTCTTGGATCAAAGTGGATTCCCAGATGGCATGTATGACATGATTGATATTGTTTGGTTGGTCTATGTGTCTCCCTATCATCCATAATAATTTCTAGGATCTTTCATGGGATATTATGACTAGGAAACAATCATTAGTTAGGTGTCGGACCACGTCATGTCCTAGTGGAAAGCTAGACATTCTGGATTGGTCCACCTCCTTCCACCAGTCAACACCAAGTGGATACTTGACTATGCGTGGATTCTAAAACACCACCAGTAGTATCACATGGGAATGTGAGTGGTTTACTCATAAGAAAAATCCATGAAAACCCAATAATTCGAAGCCACATAGCATGCTCTAGAACCACCCCTCACATGCCCAAATATCATTAAATCTTGAGAAAGTTATGAATATGAGCCATGTTGTGCATCATTGATCATGTAAGGAGGAATGAATCCAAATATTAGTCATTGATCACATTTCATTGACCATGTGCATGGAAATGTTGGTCCTCGACACTCAGTTCCAACCCCTAGTCACTGACATAAGCTCTTGACTCAAGTGTGATCTCGCATGTGCATAATTTAAGCCTAGGGCATCCTATATTAATCTCCTTTTACAACATACAATCCTTAATTCCATTTTTACAAACATTCCCCACTTCATATAATTATTTTTAAGTCCTATGGTTCCATTATATGGGTTCCAAGTAGTCTTCTTTCTCTGATAGAGTAAAATCCAATACTAAAGCTTCCTCTGAACATGAAGTGCCTTTAAAAAATTTATTCTTGTAATAACATCGATCATCAAATTATCATGGAAAATCGATTGGTTAAAATCAAATAAACAAAGGAAAATCTCAAAACAATAATGACATGTTATGAATATGGAATGATTCTAAGGATGAAAGGGAGAGTAATTCCTAGGAAGAAATATTTTTTAGGAGAAATTGATTTCAGGATTTCACCCATAAGATTATGGCATGTTCAATATGGACATTTGAATTTTGAGAGTCTTTCCCAATTTCAGAAACAAGGAATTGTAAGAGGGATACAAACCTTTAAAAGGGAAAATGAAATATATGAAGCTTGTATTTATGGAAAACAAAATGGAGAATCATTCTCAACTAGATCATGGATATTTACAAGTTATCCACAATGTCATTTGTGGATCTTTAGAAACATGCCTTGGGGGATGTAAGTATTTCTTACTTTTCATTAATGATTTTAGTTGAATGAATTTTGTATATTTCCTGAAAGGGAAATGAAAGGAATTTGATAAATTCAAGAGTTCTTTCCACCTCGTTGAAAAATAAACTAAGGAAAAAATAGCCACTTTGAGGACATATAATGGACGGGAATTCACTTCAAATGAATTCCAAAAAAAATTCAAGGATAAAGGAATTACAAGGAAATTTAATAATTCCTACACTCCACAATAGAATGGAGTGATATAAAGAATGAATATAACTTTGATGGGTATGGATATATCTATGTTGAAATTTAAAGGGTTGGGTTATTCATATTGGGTTGAAGAAATTCATACTACACTTTATTTAAGGAATCTATCTCCCACTGCTTCTTTGGATGGAATCACACCATTATAAGCTCGGTATGGTTTTAAACCAAAATTTAAGCATATTTGTGTCTTTGGTTCAATAAGGCATGATTTAGTTCCTAAAGAAAAGAGGACTAAGATAGCATCTCATAGTATGAAGTGTATGATGATTGAAAATTTTGATGAGAATAAGGGATATCGACTCTTATCTAATGGTAAGTTTGTTGCGTGTCAGGATGTAATTTTTTATCAAATAGAAAGTAAATATGTTGTTGACATTGAAAGCATTCTCAATAAGTTGGAAAAAAAATAGATGAGGAAAATAGGGAGAAAAATAAACCAAGTAAGGAGCATTGGTTTGAAATGCATTGGACTTCACTGAAAAATAGAAGTGGTGAAGAATTAGAAAAATATTCACATAATGGTTCTTCTTCACATGAAAAATTAGAAGAAAAACATTCAACTCCATATGACCATAGAATGCCTAAGTGGGCCACTTAAATTCTAAAGGATGTAATATTAGATGAACAAAACAAAATAGGTACAAGAAGTTCCACTAGAATGCAGGAAGATGTTTCCTTAATGGTCAATGATTTTACTGACTTTTTCACTTATAAAGAGGCTATAAAACATGAAGAATGGAAAAAGGATATGGTTGATGAATGTTAGATTTTACTCTTCTAATTTATTATTCAATTACCATGATTCGACCTCACTGTCATCAATTGAACCAGGTTCAGACTTAGCAAGATCCCAACAAAATCCCTCTAAAACTATCGACCCCCCTCGTAAACCAGAAGGAAACACAACACATAGGGTGTACTGTGTTGTCTCACCCAAGATAGCTCTATGGGTGGCTGCAATATTAAGGTGTTTGCAAGATGGGAATGAGTGGAGATCTATGGTTGTATCATATAATCTTTATTTATTCATTCTAACATCTAATTATAGCAGTCATTATATTCATGCATGTGAAATACCAGATCTAACTGTTGTGTCCCTTTGGTCACCTAAATGAGCAAAATAAGGATGCTTACAAGTCCAGTTGGGTTAGCTAGACAAGACAGTAGTGAATGTAAGAGTTATAAACATCAATCATAAGAAATAAAAAAATAACTAAGCTAATAACAATAAAAGAAACTAAACTAGAGTACATAAGGGAAATAGAACAAAAAATAAACAACATGCATGCCACTAATGGATACGTTGTATTAGTGGGAAAAAACCAAAGAGAAAGGGAGACTTATGGGTCCCATTTTCCTCCAAGGGATGTCTCTTGAACCCCCAATGATTGAGCTCTTATTATAAGTAGAAAACTAGAAGGAAATGGTGAATAAATCCAAAGATCATTCACTCAAGAGGTGATGTGAATGGCTAAATGAAATGGTGCTTGTATTCTCTTGATGAGAAAAGAGGATCCTCCAAGAGAATATAGGAAGCATAACAATACAAATGAAT
>CBVK0100710736.1:0-12842 GCA_900067695.1 Picea abies
TATTTATATTTTTATTATAAAATAATCCTTTAAAATTATTAAAATTATAATGATCTTTCACTATACAAAATTATAAATAACTTCACTTATATTTATTATTTTAAATTACTCCTCTAAAACGATAAAAAATGTTATAATCATTCACTATATATTTATACTTTCTTTTTTATGCTATAATCTTTGACTATATATATATATATATATATATATATTTATACTTCTTTCTTCCATTCTTATATTTATTATTTTAAATTACTCCTCTAAAACGATAAAAAAATGTTATAATCTTTCACTATATATTTATACTTTATTTTTTATGCTATAATCTTTGACTATATATATTTATACTTCTTTCTTCCATATTGAATGGGTCTCCCACTTATATTTTAAAAATATTTTGTATTTTTAAATAATCTTGTAAATTTATTCCATATTGAATGGGTCTCCCACTTGTATTATATATTTTTAAGTAATCTTCTAAATCTATTCAAATTGTTATCATTTTAATTATATGTTTTTATTTTTCTGTTGAATATACAATTACTTATTTATATATATTTTTATAGTCTTTAAATATATATGTTTTTTTTAACATATAGTTAAAATTTGTTGGAATTTTATATTTGAGTGATTTTAGAATGTCTTAAAAAAAATTTATAGTGTTGAATTCATTTATATATTCAAAAATGTAATTTAAATAATATAAAATGGAAATTATACTAAAATCTATTTCACCCATGAAAAATTCAAAAAATTAAATATTTAAACAATATTTTTTTTAATGTTAAATAGAAATCCACTTATATATTTTTTATACTCTTTTATCGTATTTATATTTTTTCAGGTTGAATAGATATCCATTTATACATAATATTTTTAATATTTAATCATATTTTTTAAAATATATATCCATTTATACATTTTTTTTAAATATTTAATCCTATTTGATTGGTTTTTGGTTTTTCAATGTTTGATTATATTTGACTTTTCAATATTAATAAATACCATGTATTTACATATTTTTTATAATCTTTTATTATATTTGTATTTTTAGTTGAGTAAATATTCGATTATACTATTTTAATATTTAATTGTATTTATTTTTCATATTTAATTATGTTTAATTTTTTCATATTTAATATTTAACTAAATCATTATTTTAATCATTATTATACTTAATATTTACCTATATCATTATTTTAACAATTATTATTATGAAATTACTTTGAGGAAATAGGCATCTCAATTAAAAATGAATATGGATTTGCCAATAATACATGTAAAAAATGAAAAATATATTTATAATAATGAATGTTGAAAATAGGCATCTCAATTAAAAATGAAATATGGATTGGCCAATAATACATGTAAAAAAATAAAAAATATATTTATAATAATGAATATTGAATAGCATCCACTTACTCATATATTGGTAGGATGGCCATTTCACTTGAGCGTGAAAGATGAATTTTCCCATTATACAAGTAAAATAATGGAGAAAGAATCAATAATAACTATGGAAATGAAAGCCCCTGAATGGGGTGATAGTGGAGAACACGTGTCGAGTGGAGCAGCCAGGAGAGAGCCTTTGTGGTGTCGGCCACGTGATGACCGCATGCCTCTCCCTCCCACCTTCCTCATGCCTTTAAGTTCACCTCGCTCGAGACAGGGTTCCATTACTCTCAGTGTGCCCTGCTCTGCCTCGCACATTAGTTTGGACTTTACTCTGTGCGTGTGGATACTTAATGAATTGCACCAGCTCTTCGGGTTATTTGATCAGCATCAGTGGTTCCAGATGGCTCATTTCCTCCTGGTTTTTTTCTTCAAAGCTCGGCCTCTTTCCCAACCTTCTCCTAGTCTATTGTCGCCCTCTCCAGGTATGTTCTTGGCTCATTTTTGCTCTCTCGGTGTTTCATAGATGCCCAAGCTACGAGGGAAGTCTAAACGAGGCTCGGCATGGCAGCGAAGCCAATCCTGTTTGGTCCTCCATCCCCTGCCTGCTCCCTCCCACTTATCCTCCTTGTCGGCCACCTCATCCTCCTCCCTGGCACAATCGACTCAAACGCCATCCAACTCCCCGCCCCTCTCTACATCCCTTGCCAACAGAATGGAGGGGCTGGAATGCTCAGCAGCCTCATTAGATTACAACCTAGTACCTTCCAGAAAATCGGCCTCTGCTTCACACCCAGGCCCATTGGCTACTCCTAACTCTTTGGCCTCCCAGTCTCTTCATGCCCCACCTCTCTATGCTCGATTTCATAGGGATGGTCTGGAAGCCAGCCAAAATTCATGCTAGCAACCCCACTCTCGAGCCTGCTCTAACGCTGATCCAGAATGTGAATGTCAAACAGGCGTCGCACTATTGCAGGGCCTGGTATTCGACTTGCACCAGGACATGGATGACCTTCGGTTCCGCCTGGAGACCATGGATGACAAGGCCTCTCAACTCCTTCATTTTCTCTCAACAATGTTGGGTGTTCTTCACCCCCCAGCAAAGGCAGCCCAAGAAGCAGCAGCTTCGACACCAGTGTTGGCACCAACTCCCCCACTGGAGACTTCGGGCCATGCCAAGCCAAACCACGAGGAGGAGGTGACTCCATCCCAGCCGGAGGACACTCTGCAAAAGGAGAACATGCCAACACAGCAGGAGGATGCCATGTAGCTGGACGGGACACGAGTCGAGGAGGAGTCGACTCCTTGGGGAAACTCAACATTCGGCACCTTCTTCCTGGACGCGTGGCCACATTACAGCCCTCATCAGTGATACGTCACTCTATTACTTTGTTTTGTGCATGGCCACCTTTTCTGCAAATGTCTATGCTTATTCTGGTTATGTCTATATCTTGCATTGTTGTATCGGCCGCCATCAAGGGCCATAATTTTGGATTCTCCTTACGTCAATAGAAGACTAAGACTTAAGCTATGAAGTGGTTTGGATAGCTGAGATGGTTTCCCCTTTGGGGCAGTTCATTGTTTATAGCCTGAAACTATGGAGGTTTTTTGTACTCTCTGATTTTGACAAACTTTTATAAAATCTTACTTAAAAAAAAAAACTATGGAAATGAAAGGGACGTGGTGAGATGGAAAATTGTTATTGAAAATAGAAAATAAAATATAAATTAGTATACCTTCAAAGCGGGGGAAAGGGCACGCCAAAGTGAATGTGAGTGGTTATATTATGCAAAGAAAGGAGTTGTGTTGTTTTGGATGGTCCATGAGTACTTAATAGAGAAACTCTTTAATAGGTTCCATCTATTTCTTATTTAATTGTATGTGGACGCTAGTCACATGTTTAGTACTAATCAAAGGAGATTTCAATTGATTAATCATTAATGGTTGTGTTTATTACCAATCAAATGAGGTTTCAATTGATTAATCATTAATGGATATATTGAGGACTAATGGATTAGAAGGAAATTGAAAGTCATTGTTGCATATTTGGATATTGTTGTGAGTAGTTGATAGAGGTCGAAAAATATGGGGTCATATGAGATCGATAGGCCACATTGCACAAAAATAAAAATAAAAGGTGGTCCCCACACTCACATGTGCTAGGTGCTTCTTATTATATCCAAACATTGAGTTTCCCCATCTCAAACAAAAAAAAAACATTCAACAACTTTTAACACATTTGTCTTCCCTGTAAACATTCAATGGTAATGCTCCAATGCTTTAAACTACTAAACTTTTTGATTCTTTGAAAGAATAAAACCTCCATAAAACATCACCATCCTTTGATTAGTTGCATATATCAAATAACACTTTCTAGCCTTTGGTTTTTCTTTTTACTCTATTAGGGGTTTGATTTTGCATGAAAAGTGATTAAGATTCGTAGAATTTTTGTAGTATGTGAATATATCATGTTTATTGTTCAATGTGAAACTTCACTTAAACAATAAGGTGAGAGCGAAACCAAGAGGGATGTGAGAGGATAAGGTGACATGAGCAATGGCCTAAACAACGAGGTGAGCAACATCAAGAGGGATGTGAGAGGAGAAGGTCTCATGGTTGGCTTCCTAAATAGTGAGGTGAGCAAAGTTGAGAGGGATGTGAGAGGACATTGCCCCGTGGTTTCATTTTTTCATTTATTCTCATCATGTGGTTTGGTGCCTCTTATAGACCTAATATCCTCGATATCCGTCTCCTCAATATTTGTCTCATTATATTTGTAGTAATTTAAAAGTTGAATATGTGAACCTAAGCTTTGAAGAGTAGAGGTGAAATTGAATAATGAAACGTGAACCAATTAAAGTAGTTCATAGGTTTTTTATGGAAATCAAAATATTTTTCATATATATTAAAATAATTAAATATCTCAATGCGGTTCATCCCATTTCTTTTCTGAGCTTTATAAGAGGACACTGAATCATTTCTTTTTCAATTACCTATGTTGAAATTTTATGAATCGCCAAAGAAAAAGTTCCAACCAAACCATGTTTTTTTTTTTAATTTTCAAGGATTTAAGTCTTCTAAAAACTATGGATGAAACTTTAACTAAAGTGAAATTATATTTCTTGATGAATTTTTTGTTGAACTAGAAACAATATTCCTACTGAAAATGGGTATCAATGAACAATTAAATCTCACATCATTTATTTCCTCTTTCTCACAGTGATAGACGTATCTATGTGCACATGGTATAGAGTCATTTGTCATTGAGAGCATTTTACGTGTGCACTTAATGATTGTTTTGTGTGTGCACTTAGTACTTGATATTTGGTGTAGGTTTGTTAATCTTTAAATAGAATGGATTTCAAATAAAATGCATCCAAACAAAATAAGCATCTAATAAGTTTTTGCACGTTACTAGTGTAAAATACTTAGTTTTTTAATTTTGTAATTATTAATAACAAACCATACCATTGAGTTGTTTTTATTATTTAACTTAATTAGTTTTAAATGACTTGGATTCCCATTTCTTAATTAGTAATAGTCAACCATACAAACATTGAATTGTTTTTATTCTTTTATGAAAATAAATAAATTAACTTAACGTGTTTTTAATCATTTTCAACCCACCTAATTTTCATGTGGATTCCAATGTATTGATGGTGAGAAAGTTGTGAGAGCCTTGATTTGAGTCTTTTCCCTTTATGTTGCTTCCATCAACAAGTGCCTCATTACTCAATTGTTTTGATATCCAAACAAAATATGGAAATGAATGAACTATCATATGGCTTGGAATCTATGTATCATCCACATTATCTGGAATATTCAACATAAAGATTATTTAGATAGCCCATTTTGCATGGCCACCAAACTATGTGTGTCAATACATCTCACAGGTTGTATTACAAATATCTCACTACATGTGCCAAAATTCATCCTACACATTGTATTACAAATACAAAGTATCAACATTGTATAAGCCACGGGAAATAGTTGTGTGGTATGTAGAGTGCACTATGTACCTTCACGCTATGTAAGAACACTCGAGAAAACACCTAGAAGAGGGAAAAAAGTCTAATTTTCATTGAAGTGTGGTATGTAGAGTGCACTATGTACCTTCACGCTATGTAAGAACACTTGAGAAAACACCTATAAGAGGAAAAAAATTCTATTTTTCATTGAAGTGTGGTATGTAGAGTGCATTATGTACCTTCACCCTATGTAAGAACACTCAAGAAAACACCTAGAAGAAGAAAAAAAGTCTAATTTTCATTGAAGTGTGGTATGTAGAGTACACTATGTACCTTCACCCTATGTAAGAACACTCGAGAAAACACCTAGAAGAGGGAAAATAGTCTAATTTTCATTGAAGTGTGGTATGTAGAGTGCACTATGTACCTTCACCCTATGTAATAACACTGGAGAAAACACCTGGAAGAGGAAAAAAAGTCTAATTTTCATTCAAGAATTGTTGTTGCTAAGAGCACTAGTTTGTTTCAATTTGTTAATTCAAATTGCCCATTTGATTATTGTTATGTTAATATCATAGCAAATTTGTTTACAAGCATATATATATTGTTTTGGGGGGATTGAAAGTTGAGACTTTGTTGCCAAACCACAACTATATGAGCTAGCTAATGGTTAGACTTAGACTTTTCTTATTGAATCAATAAGTGGGACTCTAAGAAAAGTGCATCTCTTTAATAGTTAATCTTAGACTTTCCATATTGAATCAATAACTGAGTTCTAATAAAACTACAGCCCTTTAGAATTCATAGGTACATGAAAAAGGTATAAACACTACAAATTGGATTTTGGACCTAAGTCCCTTTAATATATTATAAATTGCAAGCAACTCCTCTAACTCAAATATGATCTCGCTAATGTACTGTTGACACGGAGGAAGACCTAGGGTTCAACGCTACAAAAACACACCAACAAAACCCTAACTACCATTACTTTCGGCAACACCTGCGAAGTAGATGAAGTCTCACCCGAGGTAGAGGCAAGGGTGGTTGCAGGACTCGGGCGTCTGCAACCTTAGCTGGGACACAGATCTATGATTACACACTTAGCAAAGCACTTAGCATTAACAGTTACTTAGAATTAGCCTTTATCTCACTTCGCAGGTAACACAGAGCATCGCAGTAGGTTATTAGATCTAAGATAATTCAATACTTAGCTACAACCAAACATGTTAGATTCAATAGATCAAGCACTAAGCATCTTACACATTATATCTAACATGCATTTCATGTCTCATAAGCACAAAGCATCAATAGATCTATCTAATCACATCAAAGAACTTAGCAAGGAGAGAGAGACAAACACATCATCACAACACACAGAGTTATCATGGTTCACCCCCACCCTGGGGCTACGTCCACAAAGTCTTCTTCTTTATTATCTCGGTCAAGCAGTTACAGCACAAAGCTTCAACACTCTTTACTTCGCACAGGACAAAAGATCTTCACAGCTCGCTAGATCCTTCTTCCTTGCACTAAAGCACAGAGCCTTCTACAATATCTTTCACTTAGCCTCTTACAATATGCACAGAGCAATTACAATCATTACCAGCACGTAGCACACTTACAACTCTTTGATCACATAGATCCAACTTATCGCCCCCTACTTACTTCACCTATACATCTATTTATACATACAAAAGTGGGCCTAAACATGGGTAAACCCACGGGCCGACATCCCTTTCCCATTACATTAACCCAAGAACCCAAAAAGGACCCAAAGTGGGCTAAGATCCTGTGATCTCTGCTTCGCGTTGCGCTCCATATTTGACAAGCTGTCGAAGTTCCAAAATGGTCAAATATGACCAAGTATTCTTCAAAACTTGGTCAAGGGCCAACAGGCCCCCAACACTCACTTGTGACTCATCCCGAGTCACTCTGGTCTGATCAATTCTGCTTTGAATGCCTCGAGCTTGGCTCGAGCTTCTTCAAACTGTTGCAGTGTGACAGCCTCTTGCTCAGTGAATTCTTGCATCATTGTGTCTTTTACTGGCCCTTCCAGGCGTTATTCTGCGGTGATGACAACTTGTTCAAGCTTGGCTCCTAGCTTTCGACTTCGGTGAACAGTTGGCATGCCTTTTCTTGGATTGGTTGAAGTCATTGGGAGACTTCCATCACTTTACTTTGCAGCGTATGTACCTATTGTTGGGCGGTGCATTGTTCTGTAAACCTCTTCATTCTTTCGACTAGGGTCAAGGACTTCATTTGCACCTGTAGCATGTCTGCGTGTTGTGTTGCTTCTTGGAGCTATACCTCCAATGCATGCAACTCTGGGTTCTCTGTGAGGTTCTCAAGAGTCTGGGCACTTCTAGCACACAACTGCTTGCATTCCAAGGCAAAGGCTTTTAATCAGTCGACCATGTTACGAGCAGTTGCCTCTCTTAGATCTCTTATTTCTTGAGGAGTCTCAGGCATGGTACGAAGTTCCAGATCTGCAATTCGCTACTGAAGTTGCTGGATTACTTCTTCAATTTGTGCCACCTATTGTGGAACACATTCTTCAATCTTTACTTCTATGACCGTCACAAAGCGAAGTGCTTTGTGAACCTTTTCTTGTACTTCAAGTTGCTCTGCTAGCAACTGTGTTTTTTCCTCATCCCACTTCACTTTCAGGGAAAGCTTTTCCCATTCTGTCTTACTCTATTGTTCTAGAAGTGCACTCTGTACTTGTGTTAAAGCCTAGGTGGCTTGCGCTGTGTCTTCTTGAGCTCGTCGAAGGCGAGCTTCGACTTTATTGGCGATCTGGTGTAATTGGGTGGGCTCATCATCTGTTCCTGTTGTTGCAACTATCAAGGGCACAGTAGAAGTTGCTTGACTGGACTGGAGTACCTGCTGCATTCCTTGAAGTTCGCCCTTTATTCGGATAATAAACTCCTCTTGCTTCGCTTCTTGTCTTTCTGCGATCTCTTGTGAAGCATCATTCAGTGTAACAATTAAGAAGTTGAAGTCGTCTGGTGTGAGGGTAGTCTTAAACATAGTTCGGGTAATCTTGGCTTTCTTTCAGGATGAGGGTTTTGGTGGGGTAGTCTTCCTTTTCTTGGAGGGATCCTCCTCCTCTCTAGGTGGAGTAACCTCGGCTTTGTTTTGCTCGACTTCTGTCCCACCTAGTTCTTCACCATCACCTCCTTTCATGGGTGAGATCGAAGTGGTCTTCGTAGATGTGCTATGGATATCTTGAACTTCAACATCCTTCTTAGTCTTACTTGGTCCAGGTGTATCCATCATAGCTTCATGGATTTCTACGTCGGACATTTTTGTGGGGTCCATTGGAACAAGGAGGTCCGCTAACCAATCCTTGGTAATTTGCTCCAAGTCTTCTTCTATCAATTTGTAGTACGATTGGAGTTGTTGTTTGTGGTCATCGGCGCGTGCTGTGATATAGGTGAAGTGGCGGTCCACGCTGAACTTTATCAAAGGTCTAAACCTATCAAGTGTGTTTGGGGTGATGCGCAATGTAGACTGGATAGAATTCTTCAATTGGATGTAATAGGCATGGAAGATGGCATTAGACTACCACTGTTTTCTCATGTCGTTGGAATACCATAGTGTACAGAACTTCGCGGCCAGTGGTTTGAAAGGCTCTATCTCCAGAAAAGTGGCACCTTCTGGTAGCTCCTAGGTGATGAAAGTGATTAGTATGAGCAACCAACTGAAGTGGAACTCATACCCTTAGACTTGCGCTTCTCTGCAATCAAGCTCTAGTTGGTTTACAAGATACTCTGCCCAATTCATCTGTAGTCCCTCGGCGCACTTCCCTGTGAGGTCAACTATGAATCCAGTCACTTGGGTCTGTCTGTTTTTGTGAACTAGCTTTCCCAAGATCAGCTGACAGGCAAGGAACACTGCACCATTATGGATAGAAGCTACCTTGTAGCCTCGCGTGCCCTTCTCAACATCGCCATAAGTTTCTTTTATCTTCTGTGCTAGTGCTCGGTCTGAGGTCTTTCCTGGGTAAAACTCCTATGGGTCAGGGCCTTGCATACTAAGTCCTGTGATCTGATTGATCAAGGTCAGATCCATAGTGATGCGGTAGTCTAGCCATAAGTATCCTCTCTGGTAGCATGATAGCAACAACTTGACACATGCGTTGACTTCCTGGTGTCTGTCGAAGTGCGGGATATTCATTACATTAAGAAGTGTGGACTCTGCGATGTTCTGGGTCCATGAATGCGGGACAATCTTAGAATTCTTTCCTTTGGTCCTGGTTAAGTATTTATGCAAAGCTAACATGCTGTAAGATTTACGATCTTCGAGGTTAAAATCACTAAATTTTAGTGCTGCGAGTTTATCCTGGTCAGCACGAACTATGCGCACCCCTTTCAAAAGGTACGCGGTGATCAAAGTGTACTCAAATTCTCGAGGTACACTATCACGGTTGATGGTACCACTTAGAGGTGGTAAGTAAGTAGGCAGAATGTGTGGGATAAGGTTGGCATTTGTGATGTCATCCTTGTGCTTAGTTCTTCTCTCTGCGCTGACTCGAGATGTCCCTACTCGAGAAGTTGATGGGGAGGCCTGTACTCCTATCATGGATGATACTTGGACACTGGTGGACATTCTTCTTTCTGACATGACTCTCTCAGTCATTAAGTCAATCAAAAATTCTTCAACTACTTTCTCAGCAGCGTTGAGCTCGTCCGACATACAAGCTGGGGTCGACTAGCTCGGGTGTGAAAATGAATTCGGAGGCTATAGTGAATGGTATTGAAACAAGGCAATGATCACAGGGTGAAGTAATCTCAAGTTTTGGACTCAAATTCTCATTTAGAAAAAGTATTTTCGGTGTGTGGCGTGACAGACTAAGTAGGGAAACTTAGCAATGGTCTGCTTACAATGGGTGTGAGGCAGCATTAATTGATGTTATGTCTGTATGGTGCGATCTAATGGTCTAGTGGCGAGCCATAAATGCACTCTGACCTACTTGGAATGACATTTGAATGGTTATATGGGATTCCAATGGCTATATTGCTTCTCCATGTCAAAGTGACCCATGTCGCTATTCTGATATCCCGGCGAAGCTTGATTCCTGTGATTTTTCCTTCTGCGAAGCTTTCTCTGGACTCTTCTATAACTTTTCGATCTTGGATTTCTTATTTCTTAGCTTCCTGGCCTTTTTCCCAGTGAGTTTCGTCTCGATCATTCGTTTTCCATTCTAATTCTTATCTTCTCTTATCATAGACACTTTGCAATGCTGAGATTTTTTCTTCAGATCCAAGGGTAATACTCTTTCATCATACAGATTAGGTATCTCAGTCTTCTATGGTTCCTCTAATGCTCTTATAATTTTGATATCCAAGTCCTCGATGTTCAGTAGCTTAGGTCTGTCCTCTTTTTCTTCCATCAAGTAGGAGATCCTTCTAGCCATAAATTCCATGAGTTCTTACTTCTTCTTTTCTACAGCTTCCTCTTCTTCTTTTCTCTAGATCTGGTTTTTTTCAATCCATATCTTGCCTAACAAAGATGGAAATGGGGCATGGTCCTCAGTAAATTTGATAACTTCGAATTCTTCCTCTGTCGAAGCTCCATGGGTGCTCATAGCTATCTGAGTAATCCTTCCACATAGGGTTACCATTTTTCCTTTAAATAATCCAATAGTTCCTAGTGAAGGCACCAGAGCAGGTCTTTTGAGGGTTTCCCAAGTAATTTCTGTCATAATGTTCATCTGTGTTCCTTCATCCATAGCACAGTCAATGTCAAAGTCCCCTATTATTACTTCGATCTTCTCCTTTTCTTTGAAGATCTCTAACAAACTGACATTTTTATGTTCATCCAGGGTTTCTTTCATTTTCAATAACATAATCTTTGATTCTTTCTAGGGTCCTGCTATTTCTAGATCTGCCTTAGGGTGTCCTTCATTCAGATTTATTCTTTCAAGCTTAGCAATCATTCTAGGGAAATCTAATACTTCATGGTCCATAGCCTTGCAACAGAGACAACTCGTTCTTCTATCAGGGCACTCCTTATCTAGATGTCTCGGTTTTCTGCAGCTGTAACATAGAGTTAGTCCTCTCTTTCTTTTAAATGATCCCCAGCTTCTTCTTTATTGCGCACTAGGATCATGGTAGCTAGCCTGCAAAAAATTCTTTCTAGGATCCTGCATCCAGCTGTTAGTACAAACATTCTTTCTATGCATAGGTATAACATATCTATCATTATTCCTATCAGATCTATTCATATCAAACTTTCTTTCATCTATTAATGCCCTAGTTTTCAAGCTAGGACAAAATCTATCAAGCATACCTAAATTCATTAATGCCCTAGTTTTCAAGCTAGGACAAAATCTATCAAGCATACCTAAATTCATGCTTCAGAAACAAAAATTTTCACTTATCTTACTTCTATAGAGCACAAAGCTTTCAGATCTAAGACCTTTAACTATTCTTACCTTTATTAGAGCATAGAACATACAGATATTACCTCTTTATTGTAGATCTGACCTCTTTCTTGTAGATCTGACCTCTTTCTTCATAGATATGACCTCTTTCTTCACAGATCTGACCTCTTTCTTCATAGATCTGACCTCTTTCTTCGCAGATCTGACCTCTTTCTTGCAGATCTCACCTCTTTTCTTTAGATCTGACCTTTCTTCTTTCTTGGCACAAAGCTTCACAGGTCAAGTAGAATACTGCGCGCTAAGGCACAGATCTACGCACATAACTTTCTTTGCACAGAGCTTCTTCTTCTCTAGATCCCAGCAATCACAGTTTCGGGTCCCGGCAATGGAACCATTTGTTGGCACAGGGGTTGTAACACCCTGTTTCCCCCGGTCTGTAAAAATAACTATAATGCCCAAGAACTATGGCAAACTCAAAGAGGTGAATGTGTGATTTGATGGACCTTTGAATAAAAGGTTGACGAATGTAAATAATGTTATGTATATGTGTTGCATGACTGTTGGAAGGGGGATGTGCTGAAAAGAGACCACGATGGCTAATGAAAGGAGTTGGAAGGAACCTGGGATGGTGGCATTAACTTCCATAGAAACCAATACCATATTTGGTCTTCACTGGCCCAAAGATCAAGAGCGGCTCGCTGGCCCTGAAATGAATTACTCGCCAGGTTGGAAGAGCGGCTCGCTGGCCCTGAAATGAATTACTCGCCAGGTTGGTAGGTGAGGAGGCTCCTCAGGAGTTAATGAGGGATGGTGGTGAACCACCCATCCATAGAAGCCTCAGGCCTGACCACTGTGGGGAAGTTTGTGCCACACGCAACCTCGTAGGAAATGAGGTGTGGAAGGGGGCCAGACGGGATAGAGATCGCAAGAGGGGGGAAATCAAAAGAACTCTGGAAAAATATAGAGGAAATGATGAGCAGAGAAGAAAGAGAGTAACGTTTGTTCTCGACTTCTGACGAACAGAGACTCAGTCTCAAAGCATCGTGTTCTAGCTCAGGGGTGGCTAGTGGTAAATCCGATTGGAGTCACTGAGC
>CBVK0100710767.1:0-18981 GCA_900067695.1 Picea abies
AAGAAAAATTCAGAGAGGTAAGTTCTATACCTTATACCCATATTTTCATTAAATCAATATCAATTTTGATATTTATTAATAGTGTTGTAACTTTTACAGAAGAACACAAAAGGTGAATTTGAAAGCACGTGGATTCAAGTCTCGCAAAAAATACACAGAGCATATATATTCAACTAGTATTGCTCTCACGAAACCCACTAAGTTTGCTACTTTAAAGTCTAAACAATGCACCAAGTTTAAATAACTTGGGCTACAAATTTAAAGATTTGATAAGCATTTTGTATAAATAGGAGATACTTACAAAGACATGAGAATATTTATTTTACATGGAATGGGTTTTTACATAGTTTCAATAAATGAACTTTTATGTTTTATGTTTTTGAATATCAATTTTTTTTAGCAAGTAAAACACAACAAAAAAAACAATTTTATGGAAGTCACTTTAATTTAAATATATAAAGTGTGTTGCAGTTTAGCCTTTTCAATATAGAGAGGATTTTCATTTTTTACACATATTTTATATGCCCTACTTTATATATTCTAATTTGTATAATAAATTAATATTATGTTTGCTACTAATTGTACAATACTATAATATAAAGAACTTATATTATAAATATACAGGTTTTAAATATAAATGTTTCAAGATTATAAAAAATTAAAAAAATAAAAACATAACCTTTTATTTTATTTATTTTTGAATGTAATCTAATTTTAATTTAAATATTTATAAAACATAATATATTAAAACAAATATTTTACATTCTCGTTGATATAAGAGGAAT
Source organism: Picea abies (assembly GCA_900067695.1). Classification (NCBI taxonomy): domain Eukaryota; kingdom Viridiplantae; phylum Streptophyta; class Pinopsida; order Pinales; family Pinaceae; genus Picea; species Picea abies. The sequence continues at coordinate 786 of CBVK0100710767.1, forward strand.
TTCATAAATTTTCACACATTTTATGAGCCCTTTTATAAATAGTCTAATTTCAAAAAGAAATTAATGTATCTTTATTGATAATTGTGGAATATAATAATGTAAAAACTTTATATTATAAGTATACATGTTTAAACATAGATGTTTCTAGATTATAGAAAACAAAATGAATACAAAAATATATTTTTTTCTCTTTTAATCAATACAATACCTTTATTTATTTCACCTTTTTAAGTACAATGAATTTGGATGAGCATGTTTAGAATTTGTTGATCAAATTTTAATTATGGCATATATCCATTATACTTCATGATTAATATTGTATATTTTTTACTATATTTTTTTAAAAATTTAAAAATTTATATTTAAATGTTATAAACATAATAATTTCATAGTTTTATAATATTTAATATAAAAATAATATATATAAATATTAATATATAGGATTTTATAATTTTTTAATAAAAAAAATACATTAAAAATAAAAATATTTTAAAAATGAAATATAAAAATTTATTAATAAATTAAAACAACAAAATTATCTTTTATATTCTTTACTCTTCCCTACTACATCAAACATTACAAACAACATTATAAACATATGAATTTAAGTACCATATATTCTTTTTATAAAACATCGTCATAATCATATACAAACATTACAAACAACATTATAAACATATGAATTTAATTTCCATATACTACTTTTATAAAACATCGTCATAATCATATACAAACATTACAAACAACATTATAAACATATGAATTTAAGTTCCATATACTCCTTTTATAAAACATCGTCATAATCATATACACTTGACTTATTTTATATATATATAATTTTTAAGAATTGTTTTTTTAATTTAAAATTTACAATTGAAAGAAAGTTTGTTACAAGATTAAATAATTTAAAATTCTAAAAAATTGTTAGAGGATTATTTAAAGATTAAAAGATTTTGTTTTTTATATGATGTTTATATTTAAAAATATATTAATAAATATTTATAAATAATAATAATAATAATATAATTTTAAAATTTTATTTAGAATTCCCTCCAATATACTTTTCAAATTTAAAAAACTCATATTTACACTAGATATTTTAAGTATTCATTTTTTCATGGAATTCTCATACATCTTTTTATTTGGAGACCTACTATGTTGGTCCCAATTTTTTTCTCACTTTTCACCTACTAATTCTCAATGTGCTTACCTCTTACTCTACGAAGGAAAATTGGCATGATTTTTCTTGCCCAAGATACACTTAGGTTTACTCAAGCTTCTTGCTCCCTCTTCCTTCTATAATTTCTATATCCATAACCACATGTAAATAAAAATAGATCCCTCATACACCTATATCTATATACGATATATTAAAATACCTCTCACCCTAAACTATATATTACTAAACTTTTGAGTGATTAATTTAAAATCCTAATATGAATAAATCGTGTTATAAGACAAACTAGGGTTCCACCTTTATCTAAAATTGTGTTATAAGACAAACTAGGGTTTCCAAATATGGCATTTCCTTTTTTCAAACTAGAGTGCCACCTCTGTCTATTATATATGCTATAAAACAACCATCCATCAATGATTCATTTGTTGAAGTAGATGAATCAATTGGTTCTATAGTTGGAAACCCATCAAAGGAAAAAACTTATCAATACCTACATTACCAAGGAAGTTGGCAAGTAAGAAAAGAAGACCAAGATTGTCAAGGAAGAAGATGAACATAGTTAGAAATATTGTTGGAATAAGGTATGAATAAGCCATTATTTCATAAGATGATATAAAAGGCCATATATGGAAGACACATTTATAGGGGGACTATTTGGTCAATTTTTGTAAATGCATATACGGAAGTTGGCTTCTGTATATGCGCGTTTCCGTATATGTGCATTTACGAAATCCAAATTCCATAAATGCGCATTTACAGAAGCACGCATATACAGAACAAGTCTTCTGCAAATGTGCATTTACAAAAGGCAACTTCTGTATATGTGTGCTTCTGTAAATGTGCGTTTATGGAAGTTAGATTTCATATATGTGTGTATGCAAAAGCACAAATATACGGGAGACGCATTTACGGGGGCACTATTTGGTCATTTTCTATAAATCCACATATACAAAAGATGTCATCCATAAATGCACATTTATCAAAATGGCCAGCTTCTGTAAATGCATATATACAGAAGTTGGCTTCCGTATATGTACATTTACAGAAGTTTTCATATATGAAAGACACATTTATGGGAGCACTATTTGGTCAGCTTCTGTAAATGCGCATATACAGATGTTGGCTTACATATCTGACTTCTGTATATGCGTTCTTATGTATATGAGCATTTACGGAAGCACACATATAGGGAAAAGGACTTATGCAAATGTGCATTTACGGAAGGAGGCTTCCATATATACATGCTTCCGTAAATGTACATTTACAGAAGGCAACTTACATATATACACATTTATGAAAGATGCATTTATGGGGGAACTATTTGGTCATCTTCCGTAAATTCACATTTAGGGAAGTGGTCAGATTCCGTAAATGCACATATATGGAAGTCGACTTCCATATATGCATTTACAGAATCCAACTTCCATAAATGCGCATTTATGGAAATGTGCATAAACAAAACATGCCTTTCGCAAATGCGCATTTACGAAAGGCGACTTCCTTATATGCCTACTTCTGTAAATGTGCATTTATGGAAGTCGAATTCTGTATATGCGCATATACAAAAGACTCATATATGAGGGGCACTATTTGGTCAACTTCCATAAATGCACATATAAGGAAGCTGACCTCCATATATGCCCATTTACGAAAGTCAGCTTTCGTATATGCACATATACGGAACACGCCTTCTGTAAATGTGAATTTAAGGAATGAGGCTTCTGTATATGCATGCTTCCGTAAATACATATTTAGGGAAGTGGTGATTTTCCGTAAATGCACATTTAGGGAATCCAGATTCCATAAATGTGCATTTACGAAAGCGTTCATATACAAAACATGCCGTCCACAAATGAACATTTACGGAAGGCAACTTCTGTATATGCGTGCTTTTGTAAATGTGCATTTATGGAAGTGAATTTCCGTATATGTGCATATACGAAAGACGCATTTATGGAGGGCACTATTTGGTCATCTTCTGTAAATGCGCATATATGGAAGCCGACTTTCGTATATGTGCATTTATGGAAGCCACCTTCTGTAAATGTGGATTTACAGAATGCGGCTTCTGTATATGCATGCTTCCGCAAATGCACATTTATGGAAGACGACTTTAGTATATGTGCATTTACAAAAGACACATTTACGGGGGAAATATTTGATCATTTTCTGTAAATGCACATTTAGGGAAGTGATTAGCTTTCATAATTGCACATATACGGAAGTCGGCTTCCGTATATGCACATTTACGGAATCGAACTTCCATAAATTCACATTTAAGAAAGCGTGCATATACGAAACATGCCTTTTTCAAATGCGCATTTATGAAAGGCGGCTTCCGTATATGCATGCTTCTGTTAATGTGTATTTATGGAAGTTAGATTCCATATATGCACATATACAAAAGCACGCATATACGAAAGATGCATTTATGGGGGGCACTATTTGGTAATATTCTATAAATGCGCATATACAGAAGTCAACTTCCATATATGCGCATATATAGAAGTTAGATTTTGTATATGCGCATTTATGGAAGCCTCCTTTTGTAAATGCGCATTGACAGAATGTGGATTCCGTATATGAGTGCTTCTCATAATGCACATTTACGGAAGGCAACATCCATATATGCATATTTATGAAAGATGCATTTACGAGGGAACTATTTGGTCATCTTCCATAAATGCACATTTAGGGAAGTGGCCAGTTTTTGTAAATGCACATAAACGAAAACCGACTTCCATATATGTACATTTACGAAATCCAACTTCCATAAATGCACATTTACGGAAGCGTGCATATATGAAACATTCTTTGCACAAATGTGCATTTAGGAAGACAACTTCCATATATGCCTGCTTCTGTAAATGTGCATTTATGGAAGTCGAATTTTTTATATGCATATATATGGAAGACACATTTACCAGGGAAACTATTTGGTCAGCATGTGTAAATGTGCATATACAAAATTATACGGAAGTCGACTATATGCGCATTTACGACTTTCATATATGTGCATTTACGAAAGCCACATTTCGTATATGCGCATTTATGGAAGCCTCCTTCCGTAGATGCGCATTTACAGAATGTGGCTTCTGTATATGCATGCTTTCACAAATGCGCATTTACAAAAGGTGGATTATCTTCCGTAAATGCACATTTAGGGAAGTCGGCTTCCATATATGCACATTTACAGAATCCAACTTCCATAAATGTGCATTTATGGAAGCGTGCATATACAAAACATGCCTTCCACAAATGCGCATTTATAGAAGGTGGCTTCCGTATATTCGTGCTTCTGTAAATATGCATTTATGGAAGTCGGATTCTATATATGCACATATATGGAAGACACATTTACAGGGGGCACTATTTTGTCAGCTTCTATAAATGTGCATATATAGAAGTTGACTTCCATATATGTGCATTTATGGAAGGCGGTTTTCATATATGCGTATTTACGGAAGGCGATTTCTGTATATGCACATTTGCGAAAGATGTGTTCTGTAAATGCGCATTTACGGAATCTGAATTCCTTATGTGCATATATGGAAGCGCGCATATATGAAATACACATTTACGGGGGCACTATTTAGTCATATTTCGTAAATGCGCATATACAGAAGTTGCCATATGTAAATCCACATTTACGGATGCATGCATATACGAAATACAACTTCCATAAATGCACATTTACGGAATTTGACTTCCATAAATGTGCATTTACGAAATCCAACTTCCATAAATGTGCATTTACGGATGCACACATATACAAAGCATGTCTTCCATAAATGCACATTTAAGGAAGGTGGCTTCTATATATGTGCGCTTCCATAAATGTGCATTTATGGAAGTTGGATTTTGTATATGTGCATTAACAGAATGCATCTTCCGTATATGCATGCTTCCACAAATGTGCATTTACGAAAGGGGGCTTATCTTCTGTAAATGCACATTTAGGGAAGTTGGCTTCTGTATATTCACATTTACGGAATCCAACTTCCATAAATTTTCATTTACAGAAGTGTAGATATACGAAACATGCCTTCCGCAAATGTGCATTTATGAAAGGTGGCTTCTGTATATGCAAGCTTCTATAAATGTGAAATTATGGAAGCCAAATTCCACATATGCGCATATATGAAAGACACATTTACGGGGGGAATTGTTTGGTCATCTTCCGTATATGTGCATTTATGGAAGGCAGTTTCCGTATATGCACATTTACGGAAGGCGGTTTCTATATATGCACATTTGTAGAAGACGTGTTTTGTATATGCGCGCTTCTATAAATTCACATTCATGGAAGTTGGATTCCATAAATGCACATATACGAAAGCCGACTTCCATATATACGAATTTATAGGATCTGAGGGTGAAATCATGAAGGTGGGTTACACTTTTGCTTGTTTTATGAGAAAAAAAACTGTATTTTCACAAGTTATTCAACTTCCGACATATAAAAAAATTGGGCTCTAGTAGGCCATCCAGATCTAGGCTTTTATTCATCAGTATTTTCCAAAAATCTCCAAAAATTTCTTGGACCCACTTTCCATGGTCACGAAGAAAAATTGATTCTTTATTCTATAAAGAAGAAAAAAAGGAGGGAAAGAGCAGTTCCATCTTACCCAGAAAAGACTCTGGTGTGTTGGGAGGCTGGCGAGTCGGAGAGACTCGAATAGCTAGATCCAAAGTTGATTCTTTTGCACCTCCAAACCAAGATTTTGATGGACAAGAGTCTTTTAAGTGACCAAGAAATCCACAAAAGTGACACCAGAAGGAATCTTTCCAGTAGTCAATAGGTTGGCTCAAGGTCCGATCTCCAATGGTTATTTCTATAGAAGAAGGAAGACCCATGTCCATTTCAAATTCCACCAACACCCAAGTAGTCTGTTTGTTGCACCATCTTAAGGAATCTAATTCGAAATAAATAAATTTACCCACTGAATTGGAAATTTCTTTGAAGATGGCCACAGACCAAAATTCTACAGGGAAGTCCCATAAAAGAATCCACAATTTCCTACAGGAAAAGACTTTCGAAAAAGGAATGAAAATGGGGTACCATCGCTTGAGCATCAAGACACTGCAACCCACGAGCCAGGGGGGGCTCCAAAATACGTAGGAGGTCCTCTTCAGAGAGGAAATGAGATATCAACCAATGATTTGAAAGGATGCTAAACCTGGGACATTAGCCAACCAAAGGTTTCCATTGACGACGGAACCAGTCCTCAACCTGTGACTTGTTCATCCTAACGTAAAAAAACTTTCCTATGAGGGATTTCTCCAAAAGGCTCATGATTCTGCTTAAAGAGAGGTCCTTCCAAGGAGTACACTACGAGGTGGTGTCCATTACCTTCAGGTTTTTTAGCTTTCGGTGCTATCGAGCAAAATGACCAGAGAGACGAGGAGGCTTCGAGCCTGGATCTACAACAGCCTGAGAGGAAACTAGGCGGGGGTAGGGGGGATGTGCAGGAGAGTTTTCTCCAGAGAAACTTGAAACAAGAGGGGAACCTTGGGACTTTCCTTCCAGATCGGTCAGATCATCATTCGAAATCATACGAGAAATCCCCTCCGACCGAGAACCAACGTTATTTTGTTTCAAGAGAGACTAGAATAACCTAGAAGCTTTAGTGGGAGGAAAGAGAGGCAGATCTTGGGGCCTACCTGTGGCACACTTTTTGCTGACAGAAGTTGTGGCCAAAACATGGCCCATAGCTGAACTAGGAGAGCAAGGCTTAACCACCTGTTTGAGGTTGACACTAGAAACTGCACTAAGCTGACGTCAGATTGCCAGAGCACTTTCGTAAGAAATCGTAAAGGGAATGGTGTGCGTCATCCTCCAGAAAATTCCCTCCTGCACCCAGAGCTCATCTTCATCCACCCAGGAAGTGTCGAGTTGTCCGACCATGTTGTCACTGCATGGTCTAGTTAGACTGTAGGAAAGTTGTGGAACCTAACACTTTTCCATCCTACGCCTAGCCCTAGGGTGTCTACGGAAACCCTAGATGTGTTCTTGTCCAAAGTGGAATCACTGCTTTGAAACCTCTAGAAACACCTCAAATCCATCCATATTCTTTTAAGGAACTAATTCCTATTCAAAACAAACTCAACTACATTGATTTTCTAGAAGTCAATAAAACATAAATTAAATAATGACATCCATCATAGGTCTTCAAAGAATCTATAATTTGAAATAATAACTTATACATCAAAGAAAAGAAAAGATAATGAAAAATCAAATTATATTATAATATTAAAATATTGAAACTAAATTCAGTTTAGAATTTTTATTTATTTATTTATTTATTTTAACTTGAAAAAATTAAAAACGCTAATAAAAAATTAGAAAAAATAATAGTAAAAGAAATATTTTTTTAACTTAGAAAAATAAAAAAATGTGTTTGTTATAAACATTAAAATTGATTTACTAAAAAATAAATAAATTAATATTCACTTTAAACACTATCACGATTAATCATCCTTATACATACATCTTAAAAATCATATAATAATATGAATAAAATAATAATACTTTTATATTTATCCATTAAAAATTAAAAATAATAAGAAGATGTAAAATACAATATTACAAATTTACAATATTATAATTTTATTAAAAAACAAATTTAAAATAAAAAATAGAGTTTCAACATCATAATTGTTTTTAATATATTTACTTTTAACTACAATAAATGTAATAAAAATTGATATTCAATGAAAAACTATGCACTATAACTATAATTTCATCATAACCACCATAATTTTGAAGAAGTGAAATAAATTTATCATATTTATAATTGAATATATATATGGAATATTGTATTTTTTCTACAATTAAAAAAAAACCATTATATGGTTTTATGGTCACGATTAATTATCAATTTGTTTGTTCTTCACAAATATCTTTATTCCATGTTTGCTCTTTGTTTTCAATTTTTTTGGTTATATAATATGGCTTTGAATTCCATTTTGACCAAATTTATGGTTGGATTCATATTTTTGGGCAAGTGCCAATTATCATAGATGAGGCCTAATTCTGTGTAGCCTAAACCATGTGTATTAATAGACACAAATTGTTTGTAGGTCCTTAACCCTATATATCATCTTCAACTTATGTTAGATTTTAAGCATTGAAAGGTTCGACATTTCATGATGAAGAATATCTATCACACATTCCTCCTCTTCAATTTATGTTGGATTTCAAGCATTGAAAGGTTCTACATTCCATGATGAAGAATATCTATCACAAATTCCTTTCTGCCAAAGCGATAATTGGTTATGAGTTTTTGGATGAAGAAGGTTGATTATATTCTTGAGTCACTCATTGATTCTCTTTTCTATGAAATCATAAGAAGATACTTAAAAGCTGGAGCAACAATTATTTCATAAAAAATAAAGAAATTAAATGTTGAAATGTGTAAAGATAATAATGTAAACAAGAATTTAATAACAAATATTAAATTGTTGATAATAAATTGATTAGAAGAAATAATAGTGAAAATACAAGTAAAAATAATAAAACAATGTTTTCAAGAAAAATATTCTTATTTTTTCTTACCATAAGTAATAAATAAATTAAAAGTTGAAATGTATAAAGATAATAATATATACAAGAATTGCATTAAACATTACAATATAACATGTGAAATAAAGAAAAAAACAAAAATAAAACAATACCATTTACATAGACATGATAAATCTATTAACAATTTGAAGGGGGGTGATCTTCGTTGGGTAACTTTAAAAACTTTGTAGAGGCATAGTCTAACATCCAAATTGGGATGTATTGGGGGTATCGCAAGAAACAAGTTCCCTCCACCATTTATAGCCTTGAGGCACCCCAATTTATGACTTCAACAAAGACACATGTACCAAGATTCCAAGTTAGAGAGCAATAATCACATGTCTCATAAATTTTCCCCTTACAATTGGGTCAAAATAAGAAAAAAACATACACATTTTACACTTTAAAACATATAAATAAATCAGTTACTCTAATTTTAATCCTTAACTATTTTTAAGAAATAAAGTGAACTTTTAACTATTATTAAGAAATAAAAAAACATTATGAACCCAAAGATAAACTTTATACAATTTCATCAAAGATTGCCTAGCCAAATTTAGTTGATGATAAACTGAAAAATGTTTACCATTAACCTTTTTATAAATTTTACTACTAATATAACTCAAAATAAAATTTACACTTAATCTTATAAATTTTACTACTAATATAACTTGAAATAACTAGAGAGAAAACCAACTATATTTACTTCAAATTAAAATTTACACTTAACCTTATAAATTTTACTACTAATATAACTCGAAATAACTATAACTAGAGAGAAAACTAACTATATTTACTTCAAATTTAAATTGATGAAAACATATAACTCATTTGAAATCCATATATTAATAAAGTCAAGGAAAACAATTAACATCATTCCGAGAAGGGCCCGGAATTTGTCCTGGATCAGAATTGGTTAAAGTAGAAACTGTTTTTTTTCATTCACCATTTGGTTCTTAACTTTGGGTAAATAATATTAAGGGACCAACTTTGGTTCTAATTGAAATGATAGAATCATGTTATTGAAGAAAACAAATAAATAGATCAATAGTGAGGGTGGGTGGGGCATCCTCCCTTATTGAAATGAACCAAGAAAGCTCAAAATGAACACTGGGGCATCCTCCCTTATTGAAATGAACCAAGAAAGCTCAAAATGAACACTGCCTACCTACAACTACTCATCTTCCTACTACTCACATTAACACTGCCTACCTAATACCTTATGCCTCGATGAAATGTACAACAGTCATGGCTACTTGGAAGCATCGACTTATGCTTTGAAGCTAGATGTGGAGTGTATATCACAACAAACAATAAACATCATGCTTTATCAATCTACTTTCTATTAATGGCCAAATGCAATTTGTTTTTATCTAAGTAATAGATAAAGATTTAAAAGTTAAATATGAAAACGTGAATGTTATTTGTGATCTGTAATTTAATATAAAGATAATTTTTTTAATAAGAAATATGATAACTAAGAGGAAATGACAAATATGATAATCAGGTTGAACTCGGAGGCTCACATACCCATGGGAAAATATTGGCAATGATATTATGGGAGACAACACTGGATTACAAGAAGAATATTTGAAGATTTAGTCATGTTTCTCTATTATTGATGATTGTATTAATAAAAAATGGACCATTCAAGATTAAGAGACAAGATGAATTAGGTGGTGTCAATGAATATGGAAGTCATTCTTATTTTAAGTTTCTAAGTACATTCATGGTTGGTGTTTTTTAATAATTTAGTGGTTAAGGATCGATGATGAGATACATGATGCACACAAGTGAAAAAAAGGGATTGGCTCTCCTGCCCTATATTAATGGAACACAGTTGAGGGAGAAGAGATATCGATGCACAACAATGAACATGTCAATGTATTATTTTTCTCCTACTTCTATGACCATGATTGCTAGACATGTTTTACTAAAAGAATCATATTTCTTATCTTCAAAGTTTTATAATGCGTAAATATAAACACTTTGTGATGCTATAAACTACCTTTTGTATTACTATATCATTGTTCACTGTGAAAATTCAATGCACTGCTTTTACTTTTAGGAATTCTCCCACAGCTATGACCATGACTTTATCCAATTTTTAATGGATAGAGCCTAATTTTTCAAAATGTCCATGTGCATCTTTGACTTTATGTTGTTTTAATGGAGATAGCATATATTTTCCAAATATCCAGTCTCTTGACTCTAAGATTTTCTTGTCTGAGAGGAAACAAACGGTGTTGAATTTCAAACTCTGCACAAAATGATATATGAATACTTGTGTAATACAATAAACAATATCCATGACTTTGAGTTTCTTGGATTCAAACACTAGAGTGCAATACATGCTATTGGTTTTCTTGGATTCAAACACTAGAGCACAATACAAGTACATGCAATATCTTATATCAAAACACAAATACATGTAATATCTTCCATCAAGAAACAAAAATGCCAATCATAAAAGATGGAAAACCAATTACATAGGGATATGGAACAAACCAAGGTCTTCCTCAAGATACCCATTATCATTTGTTGAATAGAATTATCAATTGGATAGTTTGCATAGTGCACTTTTTTTTTTTGCAAGTTAGAGAGATGTATTGAGGCCTTCTGGTGTAAAAAAATTACAGTTGTCAGGGTAAACAGTGAGACAGTGGTTGCATCTCCCAGATGGGAAATTGATGTTGCCACTTGTCCAAACATTTCACAATTGCAGTAAAAAGAGAAAAAATTGTTCTGTGACATATTTTTGTTCTAAATGTAGAAACTAAGGTGCCTCGCAGTGATAGAACCAAGAGAAGTAATTCATCTAAAGACATAAAAAAACCAAGAAAACATGTGAATGTCATTTTCATCTGGAGCTTGGTCCTGGCTTTTATTCTTTCTGAGGATCATGTGCAGTATCTGTGGTTGAAGTCCTTGTGTCCAGAGTGGTGTGAAGGATAGTGTAGAGGAGAGTCTCCAAGCACTCCTCGCAATGCTCCCGAAGTTCATCTCTACTCAACAGCTCTGCTATATCGTGCCTAACTTTGAAGACCAAGTTATGGATGTTGCCCAAAGAATTTTGCAGCTCCATAAACCCATCACATCGAGTGCATAAAGGCTATGTCCAAGGAGAAAGTGGGGGCAGAAGAGGAGGTGAAGGTGGTGGTATAACTGTGGAAGAAGTGTGTGGGGAAGAGGAATAAGTGTGGGGGGAGGCGGAAGAAGTGTGGGGGAAGGCGAAAGAAGTGAGGGGGGCAGTCGATCTAGGGAGAGCAGATGGAGAAGGCAGCGAAAGAAGTGAGGGGGGCAGTCGATCTAGGGAGAGCAGATGGAGAAGGCATGCAGGAGTGAGGTTGGTGTAAGGACGATGCTTATAGGCTAAGCTTAAGTGTGAAGCCAAGTGAATTACCCATGCTATCAAAATAGTCCACTCTGCAAGCCCATGGGGAGGAAAGAGGAGGGAGATCCAGGGTGGAGGCATGGGTTGTAGTCTGAGGCAAGTCCAAAGTGTTTTTCCATCCTTTCCCCCACGATATATACCACACAGCCCCTCTCTTAGATTTTCCCCTTTGCCTTGGCATCAAGAAGAAATACAGGAGAGGAGGGATGGAAATGAATTGAAGGAGAGTGAACACGAACCAGAGATGAAGAAAAACAGGGTTGAAGTTGTGAGGAGCTAGGGCCGAGTTAAGAGAATGAGAGGAAGGACTAGCAAGCATGAAATAAAACCCATAGATCCAGATCTTGTGATGGGAATGGTTATGATTCCAACCCATCACATTAACTTTGTTTGTGTCGTGGAGCGCCATTGCCATAACAAGGGCTATGTGAGGGCGATAATGGGGGTACGCTTCCCTGAGAATTGAATGCTTGGAGTTAAATGCAGGCATTGGAGGGCAGGAGTGTGGTGTGCGGTGGAGAGACGTTGTGTTGAATGAGGCCAGGTGTCCCCCCGCTAGTCGAAGGACACGACGTGGTCGATGAAACCCCATCTGGGGGTTGATCCTTTTTGTGTGCTATGATTATGTAGGCAACAACGAAGGGGTGGTTCGGACATGAGATTAGATTATAGTAGAAATCCCCTTCCTTCAATTCTACCATGAAATTCACTGGCTTATCTACCACTTGATTAGCATTCCTTCGAACATGGGAGGGGATGATTACCCACTGAGCTTAAAGAATTGATTTTATTCAGATCAACCCATTTATGAGTCTCCAACTCGAGGATATCCTTTCCGAATCTACTCCATTTAGGAGGTGGGAGAGGAGGTTGATAATGATCTAAGAGTCTCCTTCTGTTATAAGGAAATTCATCCTTTGATCCATGGTTGCTTGGAGTCCTTTGAGAAGACCCCATAGCTCAGCTGCATTGTTGGTGTTATGACCTAAGTTCCCTGTTGTCAAGAGAAGGATCTCTCCTTTATTGTTGTGAATGGTAGCCCCAAAACCTACTGGACCTGGATTAACTTTGGAGGCTCCGTCGAAGTTGATTTTGAGATAACCATCATGTGCGGCCTTCCATTGGGAGGGATTGTTCTTGGTTGGGTGTCCAAGGATTATTGTTGGAGTACTCGGGGTGAGATGGAGTTTCCAGGCATTGAGAATGATTTGTTCACTGGGAGGGCAAGACAAATAGAGTTCCATCCAATTGTGAAGATTTATTGTTTCCTTGATGTTGGAGAGGATTTTGGACGATATTTCTTACCAATTCATAGAAGAGGAGTTGAAGATCTGACGGTTCCTTTCTTTCCAAACCTACCAAAGAATGAACCCGAGGAGAAGCTGCCAACTCTAATTGAGGATGGGAGAGTGAAAATTTGAGTCTCACCATCCCTCAATGGTTTCCCTTAGGCTGGAACTGTTTCTATCGGAGGTTCTCATGATGTTGGCGCATTGATTCCAGAGTTGCGAACTGAAGGGGCAGAGATTGAGCAAGTGATTTTGTGTTTCCTCCTCATTACAGCACAAAGGGCAACAAGACGGACCTGTGAAGCCTCATTTTGTTAAATTGTCCCACGTGAGGATGTTATTGTGCACCATTAGCCAAAGGAAGGTATTGATCTTGGGCCATAGCTTTTCTCCCCAAATTTTATTCCAAACTGCATCTTTTGGGAGGGAATTATGACCCGCGCTAAGAAAGTAAGCCTCTTTGAGGTTGAAGGTGCCCGTAGTGGAGTGTCCCCACCTTAGGATGTCCTCACCCTATTGGATGAAAATGTTTCTTGAATTGATCTTGTCAAGCAAGGGATGGAGATTTACCTCAGGGGGGATATTTAGCTCCTCATGAGTATATTCCCATCTACTCCAAGTGACTCTATTTTACTCGTTATTCCAATAGCCAACCACTTTTAAAATACCTGCGGCTTTCGTTAGGGGTTTATAATTACTCAAAGTTGGATCCTTATCCAGGGCTGGTAGTTTCTACCAAGAGTTGCTCCAGAAGAGGGCCGAGGTCCCATCTTGAAGTTCCCAAAAAGCATGATCAATGACCATCCCCTTGTTTTGCTTGGTCGCATTCCAATTGAGTGATCCTATCCCATGGCCGTTCCATCTGATTAGTTATTTCTCCAGAGTAATAGGTGTGTATTTTATCCTCCAGAGACGTTCCCGTAGGTATTGAGGCCTCTTTAACCACCGCCACCAAATTTTTCTACTTAGGACTTTGTTGAGGATTGATGGATCTCTAAGACCAAGTCCCCCTGCGTGCTTTGGTCTACATGTTTTTTTCCAGCTTACCAAAGCCCTTTTGTGCCCATCTTTGGTGCCTTTCCAGAGGAATTTCCTCTGGATGTTCCTGATGATGGTTGGGATTAAACTTGGGGCTGCTAGGGTTGAGAATGTGTAAACATGGAGAGCTTGAAAGACAAATTTAAAGAGAATTAAACGACCAGGAAGATTGAGGGAACATAAATTCCAGGAGGATAATATTTTCATGATTTTGGACAGAAGATTCTCCCAGGAGGTATTCCTTAAAGGTTTGTCGATAAGAGGGATGCCAAGGTACTTGGAAGGGAGGGAGCTGCGGGTGAACCCCAGGAGATGAGTGATGTGGAGTTGCACCTAGTTCAACGTGTTGAAGAAGAAGATATGTGACTTGAATAGGTTTACGTCCATGCCCGAAGAATCACATAATAGATTGATCATGGAAACGAAGCAGGTGACTTCCCGAACTATGGGGAGTCCCATCATTAGAATGTCATCCATGAATTGACTATGCAAAATGGGTGGGGAAAGTTCATGTACGGAAATTCTTGAGAGGGAATGGTCGGTGATGGCCACTTTGATAGTTCGACTTAGTACTTCCACCATTAAGATGAATAGAAAAGGTGAAAGTGGATCCCCTTTTTTGATGCCTCTGGAGGGAGAGAAGGGTTTGGACGACACATTGTTAACCAGGATGGAGAATAGGGTAGAAGAAGTGAGATTGATGATCGAGTTGACCCACGAGGGATCGAAGCCAAAGGCAAGGAGGGTAGCCTTCAAATAATTCCAATTGAGTTTATTGAAATCTTTGGAAAGATCCAGTTTCATAAGCATACCGGGTGACTTGGTTGATTGGAGAGAGTGGATCACCTCGTGTGCTAGAATAACGTTGTCCATGATTTGCCTATCCTCCACGTACCCTTTCTGTTCCTAAGAGATAATAAACGATAGGATTATTTTGAGATGTTTGGCGATGACCTTCATGAGGAGCTTGTAGATCACATTACAGAGTGCAATGGCTCTTAAATGATTCAGATTGTTGACTTTGTTCTCTTTTGGAATGAGAGTGAGGAAAGTGGCATTGAGAACCTGTAGGACCTGCGCTGAACTTCTGGAGTTCTCTATGATCTCCCAAACCTCATCTCTGATCATATCCTAGCAGTGGTGAAAATGTTTTGTTGTGAAGTTGTCATGTCCTGGGGATTTTCCTACCAGGGTGTCCCTGAGTGCTTGATCAACCTCTTTCTGGGTGATTGGGTGCATCATATCCTGATTTTGTTCTTTAGTGACCTCCTTTGGAATATGCTTGATGATGGATTCTATATCTTGAGTGCGATTTGTTGGGGGTTCTGAAATAAGGTTCCTGTAATATGTGAAAATTTACTGCGCAATGGCTGCATGTTTTTGTATCTCCATACCTTGATCTGATACGAGATGTGTGATGTGATTAGTATGATGTTGTCGAAGCATCGATCAATGGAAGAATTTATAATTTCTTTCCCCCTCTTTGATCCATTGGATGCATGAATTTTGCCTCCATAGAATTTCTTCTTACGCTCGTCTCTTTGCCAACTGTTTATTGAGGGTGGTCTCTTATTCATTTAGGGAATCAGTTAAACCTTGATGTCTAATCTTCTGTTGGAGGGATTGAATTTGTTGGTTTAGGATTTCTTGAAATTGGAAAATGTTACCAAATGTGGATTTATTCCAGGTCTTTTGATGTTTCTTAAGGTTTTTTAACTTCTATTGAAATTTGTATATAGAAGTACCTTTTGAGATTACCACTTCCTTCCACCAATGGCCAATGTTTTCTTGAAAGTCCGGGTGTGTCAACCAGAATTTCTCAAAGCGGAAGGGCTTCTTTCCTAAGGTTCCACTGATGTTCATCGTAAGAAGTATCGCCCAATGATCTCATCCTAGAGTGTCAATCACGGTGGCTTGCCAAGTGAGACCCTCCAGCACGAAGGGTTCAGAGATTAGGAAGCAGTCTAGTTAGCAAGAGACATTTTGAGCACTAGATCATCTATTTGACCAAGAAAAGAGTTTGTTGTTCATTTCTACATTGATGAGGCCCAACATGATGATAGTTCTATGGAATGGTTCATTGTCACTGCCCAGTCTGCGGGTGCCCCCCTTTTTTTCCTCCAATCTAGTTATCATGTTGAAGTCTCCCCCTAGTATATTGCCAATGTGGTTGGTGATCCATTCCAGATGTTGGAGGAAGGATTCCTTGTCTCCCTGGGTTGCGGGGCCATAGACATTCGATAAGTAGCCTAGCTTGTTCGAATCGATGATTCTGAAGGAGGCTATGATAGTCCATTTGGAGGTAAAGAAACCTTCCATGAGTATAGTGGTTGGGTTCCGTAGTATGGCTAGACCCCCTGCTATACCTTTTGTGTCTACTTCTGTTATTTTTTCTTGCTTCCAACATTTTGTAAGTATTTGAGTAGCTTCATCCCCCACACATTTTGTTTCCTGCAGAAGAATAATATATGGTTTTTCTTTCATTATCCTTTCCCGGAGCAAGCACTTCTTACTTCATGCATTGAGGTCCCTAATGTTCCAGGATAGCATCTTCATGATGAGGGTGAGGGTTGGAAAGGAGGAAAGCTATATGAGATCAAGTGGATCTGGCTAGAGTTCACCAGGAAGTTTCCTACATCTTGAATGAGCTGGTGCTTTGGTTTTCTACCCCTTTTCTTTTCATCTTTGATGGGTTTATGCTAGTCTTTAGAGTGCCCTCTTTGGATTCCCAAACCCAAGTTGGCTAGGGATGATCCCCCCTCCATGGAATCAAGGAAGATTTTGTGCATTTTGCGTAATTGATCCTGTGGGATGGTATATAACTCGTGTTTAGGGTAGGCTTGTTCCAGGTGTACCAAATCTATTCCTGCCAGTTCCTGATCTTCCATATCTATGTTAGGGTCTCCGATTTCTAGTCCTAAATTTGCGGGGAGGGAGGTTTCCAAGGTGGGGATTTGGGGGTTTGCAGGATTAGGTGGGATAGTTCTTGGGTTATCTTTAGCTTGCTTTGAGGGAGCTGGATTTGGCAAGGGAGTAGAGGGGTTGAGGGGATTTTCTGGTATTTTCTGTAGGGCTTCCAAGGAGTTACTGGTTGAGGGTCTAGAGGGGGCCTGGGGAGGTGCTTTTTTATTTGGTTTCCTGTGACAACCGGTGACTTGGCTGTAACCGTCTTTGTTTTTTTCAGGATCCTCAGGATTTGTTTTGTTGGAGTTATTAAGGGGGAGTTCATGGAAGAGATGGCCATGTTTATGACACTTCCGACAATGGAAGGGATATGCTCGTAGTCCAAGGTTTGGGACCACTCTTCGTCCTAATAGTCTAAGGTTATGGCTCCGAGTAGGGGTTTGGAGATATTTAAATAGACACATATATGGGCATAAATAGTGTACCTTCATTGGAGATATTTAAATAGACACATATATGGGCATAAATAGTGTACCTTCATTGTGTTGTGGCTTCTAAGGCTTTGACATAGATGCCAATCGTATTGCCAATGCCTGCTAGTATTTTCTCCAACCAAAATTCCTGGGGCAGGGAATAGAGTCTCAACCATATTGGAGCATGCGTGAAGTCTTCCTTCTTTGGACTAAACTTCTACATCCAAAATTAGAGGAAGAGTCATGTCGAGTTACAAAAGTAAGGGCGTCCTTCAAAAATTATGTTTTTGTCTTCTAGGTTGTGTATAATGATGGTGAAGAAGCCTTTGGAACCGAGTTGAAGGTTGTAGTGACCTT
>CBVK0100710784.1:0-14451 GCA_900067695.1 Picea abies
GGAAGGAGATAAATGCCACTTTTCTCAGGAGAAAGTTCTTGTTGGGAGCTGGAGTACACCATTGTCAATACACCATCAAGATGACCAAAATCATGTGTAACAGAGGGTCAATGACCTTGGAGAGAGGAGTTCTTGAGAAATCCATTGCATGCTTGTAAGCATGTTCATAAAATGCAAAGTTATTTCCATACCAAGACACAATTGATCCTAGCAAGAGAAGGCATGCCCCACTTCCTTTTAAGGGATTGAAATGTGATGACATAACTTCTTGGGGTCATACTGAACATAGAGGAGAATTTTGTATTGCAGGAACAAGTGAAACAACAAATAGATCCATAGCTATAGACATGGACCAGAGCCACTAGCCATAGCTAGAGATAGAGTGAGAGCTATAGTTAGGATCTAGAGTCAGATCCACATTCCATAAGTAGATACAAGGCACATTGATACGATTAGTTTCCTTCAAGATTTTGGAGCCCAAAAATCCTCTCAATGGGGGTGTGTGATCTAAAATGGATCCAAACTAACAACTAGGTGTAAGAATCAGTACCTACAATGCAATTCAACAATTAATGAAGGTAGAGAAAACTATGTAAATCAAGTAATTCTAAATGTTGAATGGGACAAATGTGAGAGGAAAAAAAAGTAGATGAAATAAAATACGAGAGAAGCATGAGGAATGGGAAATCAAGGGGAATGGATATTGGTCTTCCCCTTACCCCCCATCTCTCCCTATTTTTTCCTTCAATCCCATTCTTAGTGGGTCTTTTGGATAAGGAGATGAAGCACTAAGAGCAAGAACAACATTGTAACCAAAGATTTGTCGAAATGAAATAGATTGAGCTCCTATTTGAAGTTGGTTTTCCAAGGTAAAATTCATGGGTTCAATGTGATTGATTGTTGTGTTTGATGCTATTTTCCTTCATCTTAAGTTAAATTTCTTCATGTTTATGTAATGGTGTAAGAGATCATCCTCTGTTTGCAAATAAAGGACTCCACTAACTCCAAAATTTCCACCATCCAATTCCCTTCGAAGTCTGAGATTGATGGTTGGTAAAATTCGTCTATCGCAAATATTCAAGAAGTTTCTAAATCTATATTTTCATAGTTGTTAGTTTATTCTCTCACCTAGAGGGCGTTCTCTCTCCCTGACTCATTTTTCTCATTACCTAGTCCGTTTTCTCTTTGCTTTGAACGAGTCTACATTCCCCTGGGCATTTTACTTCGTGCTTGGGTGATTTCACATCCACCCTAGGTGTTTTACTTCATTCCTAGGCGAGTTCACATCCCCCTTGGTGTGTTATTCCATGCATAGACATTTTTACATCCTCCTGGATGTTTTATCTTGTGCCTAGACGTTTTCACTTCCTCCTAGGTATTTTAATTTAGGCTTGGATGATTTCACACCCCCCTGGTGATTTAATCCCTACCTGGATGAATTCATATCTTTCCTTGGGAAAGTTTTCATTGCTAGCTGAATCCAATCCTTTGTTGGTTGATTTGACTACTTTGCTGAGCCGTTTTCTGAGAGGAATTTGGTGGATACATGTAAGACATTATTTTTCACATTGCAGAAAGGTCTTTTTAAGAAAGGATACATATGTAGAAGTTCCACTTATATACAAGGACGAGAGGGGTAGGAAGTTCATTATTTTTTTAATGTTTCCTTTAAAATTTTGGGAAAACAACCTTGGATCTAGCAACAAGCATGTTGAAACAATTAATAGTGGAATATGTTTCAGAAGAAAATATGGTTTTCTCTTTACCAATGGGAAATTGAGTGGAGCCACAAATGAAACTCGTTAAAAATTCTACATCTAAAATCAACATTGGGAAGCATGATATCTATTTGCAATTTCAAGAGTGGTTTCTTCTTCATTCCTTAACTTGTTGTTTTGGCCTCATCACCCAAGGCATTGTCCAGGATGAGCATTGCATATGTTTGCTATAGACAACTCTTAGTCCAATTCAAGTTCAAATGGAATGCATAGGAGTAATGTGCACATAAACTGTTAAGTGTTGTGAGAGAAAATTCCAATAATATAATTTATAATCAACCATTATATATGAGGTGTTAACTTGAATCACCATTTAAGTGGCATTGCAAGTGGTCAAGCTTGGATTTTTTTATTTTTTTTACTTTATCTTGGCAATTCTAATTCGAACATATATCTATATGGTGAATAGATTGGTTTGAATTTTGTGTTTTGCATATTAAAGGGGCATAATAGCATATCAATTCAACCAATACACGAGGTTGGAACTTGGTTGGATTGGCCTCAACACCATAAGTAAACTAACCAAGCAGCCTAATAGTAAACTAGAACTTAAGATAGAAATCACTAAGGGGACATAGGATTTATATTGCATTGTTATCTAAGTTCTTGTGTGTAGGTTACATAGAGAAGGAGCTAACCAATCATTTGGAGCAAAGGTTGGATAGAGAAGATAAACCTTGCAGTCATCAAAAAAGAAAAGAAGAACACAAAATATTGAGATCTTTGTACAAGGCAGAGGAAAGAGGCATAATGGCCTTTTTGAAACACAACACTCTGTACAAAGATGAGAACAAAGCCTAGAGTAAACTTTCCACATAGTATCAATGTTATTGAAATGTGCGGGATATAAGTCCCTTGCTTATGGATCAAATATACAAATTATATGATAAGAGATATAACTATGATCTATTGCACATGTTTCACAATATCATGAGAATCCACATTATGTTTTCCTATTTTCAATGTAATATAAAAGTTGTATTAGAAAAACATAGTGAAGTCAATATCACAAGTCTACACTTACCTTTATATTCAAGTGTTTTCTTCGATAATGGAAAATCTTCAATTTTTTAAATGAACCCAATTATATTGCACAATAAAATGTAACACATAATGTGAATGTGATTAATATTTATTATTTTTAGTAAAAATATATATAAATGATAATATCTTTGTATCCCATAATAAAATGTATTACAATTATAATATAATTATTATTGTAATTATCATTATCATATAACTAATATATGTTTTTTGTTTTAAATAAACAACATGCAAGCCATTAATAATGATATGGTTGATGCATATCTTTCAATATGCAAGTGATTAATGATATAGTCGATGCTAATCCTTCAAAACATTTTGGATTTCAGATGGTTGGTCATGACTCACTTATTGATTTAGACCAAATATAAATATTTAATGAAAAATATAATTCCATGTTATAATGAAATTTATATTACATGTTTATGAGTACATATTTCAAAAGATGCATATTTATAATGGAGATGACTATTTCTTATTTTTATTATTGTGCTCAAAGGCGCTTTCTACAATCCAGTATGAGGGAGACGTGTAATTCTGTAACACCTTGTTTTCCCTTGGCTTGTAATAAGAATTATGACTTAATGCTATCATGAGATACAACCTGGATATTTGATACTGTACATATAAACAAAATGTGTTTTTATTTAATAAAATAAGGCCAAGCAACTAATTGAGGTGTCGAATGAAGTTACTAGCCATGATACCACGAGTGGGAACTTGTGAGGGGGAATTGGGAACTACCCTGTTTACCCAAAGACTTAACCTTCACCCATGAAATCCTTAGTGCCTAAATTTGTTGGAAGTATTTTACCTTCCTTTTTTCAAAAGAAACCAATTAATTAGAAAGGACCTGGTGGTTGAGTAATTAAGTCTGCCTTCAAGAAGGTGTAGGGAAAATGGTTGGATTAGTTGAAGTTATCAGCTAGAAGTACCACATAAGTGCCCCTTTGATTTGGAATTCTGAATCCCAAAAGCTTATGAGAGAATCAAATAAAGGAAAACCCGAGGAGGGGGAGAATGTCCTGTACATAGAGATAAAGAAAGACAAAGAAGGGATGTGCATGAGGGTAGTGCACAAGCGCGGGCGAGTAGAGTGAAGATTTTTTGAGGAAAATAGGAATCTTACCTAATGAACTTGTGGTCGAATTGGATCAACAAAAAATACCCAGACCCGAAATGGAACATCCTTATTATAATCCCCACTTCAATTAATGTATAATGTAGATATGAATGTGGCCATGGCCAAGCGATGTATATGCGAAATGTATTTTATGATTTTTAATAAATAAATGTGATGCCAACTGTTGCGAGATATGGACACAGATGGAGGATAAGTTTTCCATGAGAGAAGTGAGTATCTAAGAGGGTTCCAAGGGGGGGAATTATTTATCAGTATTAATTCAACCCACTTTCCTGAATTTTATTATCATTGGGGATAACCTTCTATTTTCTGTTTCAGTGTACAGAAGCCCGATCATTAAATTCAAGTAAGAGGGTGGGTGTGAGAGCCACATCCCATATTTATTGGAAACATGGGGTTTGGTACAATCAATTTGGGAAAGAGTGTGAGTCAAATTTTCTTGGGGAAAAGAGAGGAAATTTGTATGGGAAGTTATAGGAAATTTTACAGGTATGTTTTGGATATGAACAACAAGTAGAAATCAAGGAAAAATAGCACTAGAGCTGGAGCAAGAAGGTTGGGTGAATTCTGGAGTGTTTTGGAGCTAAATATTGAAGAGCCAGGTTGTCAAGCCTGAAGAATGAACTCTTGGGTGAGTTTCAATGTAACAACAAGTGATTGTTGATGTTTTATTGGTAGTTTTCCTAGCAGTGAGTTCCCTTGAGTTCCTAGTAGTGAGATTATTAATTACCTATGTCAGAGAGACCCTGATAAAGAAAAGGGTTGATCGATGGACTGGGAGCAGTGAAGGTGTACATTCCTTGGGTTGGGAAGGTCAAGAGGAAGAGAGCTGGTGAAAATTCGGGATAGCTATATCATAATACTAGTGGGTTGTGGGATATTTAGCTATGAGTGGACTGTGAGAGGCACCATTCTTTTGTGGATTCCTAGCCCTAGCTCAAGGGTGAATTGCTATTGATATTTGGAACAAAAATTCTATGGTTGGGTGGAACGTCCTTCCCAAGAAGCTATTTTCACAAACATTTTAAAAAGAAAGTGTTTATCTATTTTCTAAGTTATCTTATGAGTTTCATGGCTATGTTTCTACCCAGTCTATGAGAATGGTTTTATGTGTTGTCGTAGATGATTTATTAGTTTTATTCATGTTCATTTATAATGTTGTAGATGCATTTAATTATGGGTATCATAATCTAGTTAAATATGTGTATAATTTGTAGCTGGTAAGCTACAGGAAATGAGTTAATAGAAAATTTTGATTTATGTGTATTTTATGCAAGTAATGTTCCTTGGTTAAGATGGGGAATGATACCAATTATTATAAGAGACATAGGTTCAACATCGAAGTTTCATGGTATAGACTCAACACACAAAGGCTGAAATTGTAGAATTAAAGATGAGAGGATGTTTGCAAATTTATTTGTTAAAATTACTCTAGTGAAATTAGGGAAAAATTCATGCGAAATATGGGGAAATTAGGTTTAGGGATTAGAAATCCCCATTTTTAACCTTTGAAAAAGTGTTCTTCGACCTATAATTGGTCAAATTTGGGATTTGCAGGATATCCATGGCGAAATTGGGTGAAATTGGGAAAAAGCACCAATTTATTGAGAATTCAACGTGGAAGTGTCCAATTTTGGGTGCGATGGTCGAAATGACATGCATAGGGCCTAAATTGGCCATTAGAAAGCTTAATTTTAGATTTTTGTGGTTCCCATGGAGGAAATTTAGAAATTATGAATTTTTAAAAAGTTTTTGAAAAATTGAGTAATTTTTCTTACATGACATGGAGGCCACATGAAAGTGATGTGGAATGCCATGGTTGTTGGCTAATGGCACAGTGGCAGGACATGTTGGAAAGGTTGGGGTTTGCAATGCAAGGTCGAGGGATTGATGGTTGACATAGGTGTGCCATGGAGAAAGCGATATAGATTGATACCATAAGTGGTATCACATGGGTAGCGAGGCAG
Source organism: Picea abies (assembly GCA_900067695.1). Lineage (NCBI taxonomy): Eukaryota > Viridiplantae > Streptophyta > Pinopsida > Pinales > Pinaceae > Picea > Picea abies. Next base: position 5,934 of record CBVK0100710784.1, read on the forward strand.
TTTTCCAAAGGTCTTTAGCGATACAAAACCAATGAAAATGCACCATGTATCATAGTGGTTTTGGAGTGTTGCATCATGGATGGGGTGTTAACCCTCAAGCATGTTGATGATGTTAAATGGATCATCCACTGTCAATCTCTTTTGCAGGAATGATTTTAGGGGCTAAATTTCGCTCATGGGCTAATTTTCCATGGTTTTTCCCAAAAAAAGATTTCTATTCTAAAAATCATTCACCCAAATTCTATAGGATAAAATTATTTTACTTTAAAAATCGCCAAGATTTTATAGAAACTATATAAAATCCTTAGAAATTTGAATTGATATTTGGAACAAAAATTCTATGGTTGGGTGGAACGTCCTTCCCAAGAAACTGATTACACAACTATTTTAAAAATATAAGTGTTTATCAGTTTACTGAGTTAAATTATGAGTTTATTTGTTGTGCATTTTACTCTATGAATGGGAGTGATTTATATGTTGTTGTAGATGATTTATTATTTGCATTCATGTTCATTTAGAATGATGTAGATACATTTAATTATGGGTATCATAAACTTGTTAAATTTGTGTATAGTTCATAGCTGGTAATCTACAGGAAATTGGTTAGGAGGAAATTTTCAATTTTAATGTGTATTCCGCATAGTAATGTTCCTCAATTAAGTTGGGGGACATTACAGATTGGTATCAAAGGTAAAGGATCAACATTGAGCTTGTATGGGCCAAGATCTAGTGCGAAATTGGTAGATTTTCACTATTGCAAAGTTTCACCGTGATGGATTTGGGGAAAATTTTAGAACTAGAGTGAAATCCCCAATTTTATGGACATATTCAAATTTAATTTTTCTTCAGAATAGTTGAAGAAGAAATTTGTAGCACACTCGACCCCCTAATCCTCACTTAGGCTGATGGAGTGTCCAAATTTCTCTTCTTCCAAGCCCTTCATCTCTATCAATAAGCCTCGCAGATGGATTCAACTTTCCTATAACTTTCCAATGGATGTATCCATGATCAAAACCATGCTCTAGGTCCAAAGATACAACCTCCCAAAGCTTCCCAGCCTCTCTTGGCCTAAATCCACCTCACTGCCATGTGGAATCTATGCGGCACCTTGTTACTTGTTCCATATGACGTGGTACTGATGTGGCACCTGCCTAACTCACATTTTTGATATTTGTATCCATAAGCCTAATGTCGTCATCAGGCTTCACTCCTATGGAGTGCTAAGCATTCAGCCATGAATGCTATGATGACAACCCACCTATCAGGCCCCTCCTAGATCTGACGGTTATCAGACTGAGCATCCAATGACTCTGATCCTTGAGACAACCTTCATCATCGTTGGGGTTCTCCTCCCATGTAGTTATCAACACCCTAACCCAAGTTCTGACGACAATCACTCCTATCGAATTGACCTAAATCCAACGACTTTCGAGACTTGAATTCAACGAATCCGAACGTATCGATGTTTCGAACTTGTACAATGGCTAATACCCATTGCTTAAACAATCCTTATGTGGTTATGTGGGTTCCATGATAGATCAACGATTGTATTTCTTTCCTCATCTACCCACCGATCAATGTCTAACATCGATCCTAGAACCTTCATCATTGTTGGTGCTTTGGAGTCTACACCCCAACCTTACCAACTTCCCACTCCCAATGATGATATGCCCAGGATCGAAGGCTTTCGTTATGCCTTACTCACTTACTGATCAAAAACTGATGTTAAATCCTTAATCCTATTTTTTTTCATCGGCTCATCCTTCAGACCTCTCTTCAAGTCTCTACTAGCCACCCTCTGATGAATCACTATGATATACCATCATCTAGGTCCGAAGATCTAGATTGGAGTCAAATATATAAGGGATTCAAGACCTTCTAGGACCACTCTAGTCCCTCTGACCATTCAATAGGTGATACTTGTCACCCAAAAAATCATGTTGGTTTCCACATTGGCACACCACATCAATCATGGCGTCATCACCCCCTTTATCATTTATAAGGGTCCTTCAAAAATCTATGATGGAGATCAACTCTTGCCTATATGATAATCAACAACTCTCATGAAACTCCAACCTTCCATACCCCGACGATGATGTGTTTGGTATCAATATTCCAAATCTTTTCGATGTTACTCCTGACATATCAATGGTCCTCGTCTTGTCTCAATACTTTTGTCGTCATCATCGAAATTCCTCATTCCAACTCTTGGGATATTTTAAGGACTAATCCTCACAATGACGATACCTTCAAACATAGGGTTGAGATCTATTTATCCAGATGAATCAATGACCACAAACTCTCTTGACTTAACATGGGTTTTATTCACTAATCAACACTCATTTTGGGGAGTTAGACAATTTCAAGGTTTCATCAAGGAGTTTGTCGAGTTTCCAAGAGTTAGGAAACCACTCAAAGACCTTCATTAACCTTGCTACTCATCAGAGGCAAGCTTCTTGCATATATTGCAATCTTTCCCCAAAGTCTATAAGGTTCACAGGGACTCAAACAATCCATACTTATTCATTTTCACAATTTAACAAATCCATTAAAAGTCATGACAACACATTCCACTTTCTCAGGAATTCAATTTATTGATTATAAACAATTGCATTTCCATAAAAATCAAAAAGTTATTTACACACACACACACACACACACACACACATTATTCATGTGCAATTTAACAGTGAAAGTCAAACACTTATCTAATAAGGAAATAACCAACACCAACTGACTAAGAGAGGATGCCTTTCTTCCCAACCTTAGGATATATATATACATATATATAGATGTGTGTGTGTGTGTGTGTACACACACACACACACACACACACACACACACACACATCATTCATGTGCAATTTAACAGTGAAAGTCAAACACTTATCTGATAAGGAAATAACCAATGCCAATTGACTAAGAGAGGATGCCTTTCTTCCCAACCTTAGGCCATACTGCAGAGTGCCTTCCTACAACATGCCACCCCTGTTCCATGCCATGATACCATGGGGTAAAATTGATTTAGTCGGGTTCCAAACTTATGATGATCCAAGAAGGTTACTCTCCTTCTTCCTCTGACAACAACATAAGTTGCCCCCTTCCCACTAAGCTTAGGGTCTCTACAAGTTTATCAAGTGGTTTATCAATTGAATTTCCTTTTCAAAAGGGACTCCCTTCTCTTCTAAACAATAAATCAACAACCTCCTCTTACCAGTGTCAGTTTCTTTCCAATAAGCACCAAGTTGTATCCCACTATTTCTCCAACTCGGGACTTCAGTCTTCTCTATTTAGGGTGATCATCGATAACTCAAAAAATATTCCTAGTTTCTTCAATGAAAGCTCTCCATTTTCTTCTCTTCCTAGATCTGTGCTCATGAACACCTATGTTCACTACACCATTGCTCAATGAGTCTATTACTCACTCATTTTTTCTCGATTCAACTCTCCTCGAGCTTCTTTGTGCTATGCCTATTTTTCTCTTGTTCTTCGTTCTGTTGTCTACCTATGCATCCTCGTGTGTGTTCTCCTATGTCTGGTGGTGTTTTTATGTCATTCTTCTTGGGATCCCTGTGGAATTCTTGCAGATGCAATTTGTATCCATAGTTCCCATTCTAAAAAGGGGTAAGCCCATGATGTCCTACTATCAGGTCATTCAATTGGCCCTTTCCTTCTTCAAAGACCATCTGTCAACAATCATTAACTGCTCCAACCACCTATGTGACTTGTTTTACTGGTCACGTGGCTCCATACAGATTTGGTACGCTAGTAGGTGTTTATCCATGCTTGCAATCATAATCTAGGTTGTTAAATAAGCTTCCTATTTTCTTCACAAAACATCCCAGTTCCCCCTTACCATGTCACTCAATCAATTCCCTTCTTCTTCAATTCGCATTTGCATGTCATGGATAGTAATTTCAAGGGTTTTCCCTCTCAGTCAATGGTTTGGCATTTTCATTAAATCAAAACATAATTACATGCTTCATAAACATAATTATACAAAGTCTTAAGAATAATTATAGTCTGGGGGGAAAACAGGGTGTTACAAAATTTGTGGTTTCAATACGTGATTCCATAGTCGAATTTGGCTGAGAAGTTTGGTGATCAACGACCTAGATTATTTCGTCCCTAAGAATCAATGACCAAGATCCAATTGTAGAGTCCTAAGTGTGGGTTCCTAACAGTCTATCATAATTCAGTTTCGGACAAAACCTGTAGTAGGTAAAAATGTCATTCCAAAAAAAAGGTCCTAAGGAATGAGCATGAATGAACAAGGAATTTTCATTTTATCAAGGGTCAATCCAAGCCGTCTATCATAAATCATGTTTTCAGAAAAATATTGGAGCAGGACATACATTTAAAGTCAGAAGGGAGTAACTCATGGAAGAATCCTGAAAGAACAAGAGTCGTCCGATCAAATTGGAGTTGTTCTCAATTGATAGATCCATGGGAAATGTTTTGGGAGAATCTGTTCAGGAAATACGGGGGTAACTTCTCATTTTGTTGAAGTCAGTCCAACCAAGTTAATGGGTGTAAAACTTGGGAACTCGAGATCATTGTGGTCATTGGTCGACATGAGTGTTGACTGTCTAATCTATCAGATGATAATGTTTTCTCAGGGGACGAGGGTGGAAGAGTATACCATGTCAACTTTCCACGTTAGCATGCCATGCCAGAGGACATGTCAACAAGGGTTGGTGAATCAAAAAGTGTCATGTAGCAGCTGAGTAGAGGTGGGATTCACTGCGGTTTTCAAACTTTAGGTTTTGGAGAGAGCCATGGGGGCAATAAGTTTTACCTTTCGATGGATTTTTTTCAGTCCGATCAAATTGGAGTTGTTCTCAATTGTTGGATCCATGGGAAATGTTTTGGGAGAATCCGTTTAGGAAATACGGGGGTAACTTCTCATTTTGTTGAAGTCAGTCCAACCAAGTTAACGGGTGTAAAACTTGGGAACTCGAGATCATTGTGGTCATTGGTCGACATGAGTGTTGACTGTCTAATCTATCAGATGATAATGTTTTCTCAGGGGACGAGGGTGGAAGAGTATACCATGTCAACTTTCCACGTTAGCATGCCATGCCAGAGGACATGTCAACAAGGGTTGGTGAATCAAAAAGTGTCATGTAGCAGCTGAGTAGAGGTGGGATTCACTGCGGTTTTCAAACTTTAGGTTTTGGAGAGAGCCATGGGGGCAATAAGTTTTACCTTTCGATGGATTTTTTTCAAAATAACAAGTATCAAAGGACAAAGGAATATTCACCTTTCTACAAACAAAGAACTCGTTACAAGCCTGAGAATAGAGCTCAAAGTAAAATTTCTGCACAATATTTGCATTGGTAAAGCAAGTAGGCTATAAGTCCCTCATTTATGGATCAAATCGTATTAGAGAAGTTGCATCCTTGAACATGAAAATTTTCATAAATTTGAATAGAAAATTTCATACCTTAGCATGGGTAAAGCAAACAAAGAGAAGTTGGAAGATTTAAGGGCCCACAATGCTCATCTTTGAGAAGAGAGAAAACACTTGAAGGAGCAGGTCCAAATGTTCAACCAGAGGATGGAAGATATGGAGAATAACCTTGAGACCTCTACCAAACTGTTTCCATTGTTAAAGAAGAAGTTTTAAGAATGACAAGACCCCCTCACTATTGTAATGGAAGATTAGGACAAGCATCAAATAGAGCTTGTACACTTGGGAGAAAAGGTCATTTGGTTGGATAGTTGACAAGAGGATAGGTTCATGTAGATGATGGATCATTTGCAACAAGGGTTGGAAAAGAAGGAGGAGGCCTTGGAAAGGCTTCGAGCAGCTATCCTAGAGCACTAAAAAGCAAGGAAACCTTCCATTTCCACTTCCCAAGCCAACACCATGACCAAGACCACCCTGGTAAGCTCACATTTTGTAGACATTTCTATAGAGAAGTTTGGTGGATTTGGATAGCATATTAGAGGCACTGGTTCCAAGATATTGTCGAAGATGGTATATGATGGACATGGGATATGCAACATAAGTCAAGGAATCCTAATATCCATTGTAGCTACAGAGAGGGCCAAGCACAAAATCCTAGGATTTGAAGGAAGAGTGGAAAATTCCATGACCATGAATACCACATTTTGTGAAGGCTAAATACATGTCAAACTTGGCCTACTCATCAAAAGAGAGAGAAGAAATACATGAAGGTGGAAAAACACTACCACCTCAATCTTCTTGTGATATATTCCAAAAGGGAATCAATGAATAAAGTGCAAGGACTGAACCTGCACCATCACTAAGAAAAAGAGACAAGCAAAACAACCGAGGAAAGAAGGAGAAGAAGAATAATACCAAGAGATCTTCATCAAACAAGACCATATCTTATTTTTCATTACTGCAAGAGGAGATGACATAATGTTACCAACTATTGGTACATAGAGACATGCTCATTTTGTGGAAAGAAGGGCCATCATTAAGTAGCCTACTAGGAGAAACAAGCCACATGCCTCAAGCCAGATTGTTTTTAGAGGAAGAATAGAAAAAATAATTCTCCAATCCAATAATGAACTCAAAGACACATGGAGAGGAGGAGTGTGTTAGCCAAGCCTTGTAGCAACAAAATGAACTTTTTCCACCATTAAAATTTGATTCAAGAATGGGAGGTGAAGTGTTGGCAATTTCACCTAGATATTCACCCTAGAAACCACACATCCAAGAGGAGAGTGTGGAAAGTGAATCCTAAAAAATATGGAGAGTTGCCTGCATCTCCAATTCAAAGAAAAGTTGTCCAAGGAGAGGTAGCATCATATAAGATCTATATCACCATCGAAGAGGATAGTGGGTGGATGAAAACCATCAAGGAAACCCCATTCCATTTCTACCTACAATATTCCAAAATAAGTTTTCCTTCTTGAATATATGCCAAAGATTGATGCACAAGGGTCAATGACCTTGGAGGGAGGAGTTCTTGAGAAATCCATGGCATGCTTGCAAGCATGTGCATGAAATACAAAGTGATTTCCATACCAAGACGCAATTGATCATAGCAAGAGAAGGCAGGCCCCACTTCCTTTTAAGGGATTTGTTGGCAGTCATTTCACAATTTTATCTTTTCCTGACAAGCTGCCTACACAAGGGTTTTGAACCCTCAATACTCGTCGCAATTCTTTAAGCAAAACGACACTATTATCTTTGGCTTTCACACACCTGCCTTTCGTTTTCGTTTTCACGACTGCAAACGTGAAAACTTTGAGTTGGAAGTCATATTGATGGCATTAGAATGATCTTTTGAATTATTATCTAGTCGTAACTCTTTTACCTCCAACTCACTAATGGTCATACATTTATCAAAACCCCAAACCTTTATTCACTTAGCATTTTTTTTAATATGGTTTCGATTTATAAGTTCGTGATGCAATGATTTTTGGTGTCTTTGATTAAATCCTTGGTGCAATGGTTTCATAGAACACATTAATTTTGTGATTAAATCTTTGGTGCAATATTCAACATGTTGTTTTGTTTTAAATCATACAAATGCTATTGTTTGTTCAAACATTCGGATCGACTTGTCATGGTTTTCAATGGTTATTTGTTTGACATGTTGTTTACATTGTTTTTGATACACACCAAAAGTGATTTGAATGAAACTATTACCAAGGTGTCGTCGATTGTACATGCCAACATGATAGTTTTGCATGGTTTCAACTCACTCCACCACCCTCGCACGCATAAGCATTAACGTCTGCCTTACACTTCGGGCTGCCTCTGCTTGTTTTGGGAAAAGATGTGGGAATTAGTCCTGTGACTACCCTATCAAACCCCCTCATCGATTACCCTGTTGACTGTGTGCTATCTGCTATGGCTCCTGTAGTGCGCATAGAACCCAATGGCGTACAAACATTGCTGTTATTTGATAACTCCCGAGAGGACCTAGAGAGGAATGGATGGTTAGTTTTCATTGAAAAATTCGAGGGTTTCAACCTCGCAGTCACTCAACAATTTGCCCTCACATTCGACGGATGCAGGGCCAAAGTTGGTGACATCCAACTTGAATTGAACAAGGAATTCCTCAGCTCAGCCACTGGTTTGTCAGTTAAGGGGAAAAAATGGTTTAAGAATTCGAAGGTGGATGGAGTGCCATGGCCACTCCTGTTTACCTCAAGAAAAATTATCAGTTGTGACAAAGGTATGCCGGTTACAACCCTTAAGTCTAGGTGGCATGATTTGTTGGCCATTATTAAGCAATTCGTTACATGCGAAGGTAGATATGGTTTAGTGTTCCTATACCACCTATGGCTGCTTATGAGTTTCATAGATTTTCCTTTGAGTATGCCACATTTCCTTCTTCGCAGTTTGTATAAAATGGCCAAACAATTTAAGAGGGAGAAGGTCGACTCCAGCCTCTTCCACCACTATCTAATTAAAATTGTTATAGTCCATCATTTAAGGTTGAGTGGTGACTGTTGGGAATCTTTCTGATTGAGGAATGGCTTTGCCAGTCCTGAATTTGGTCAAGTGGACAAAACTGTGGTCACCGAAACCC
>CBVK0100710805.1:0-12383 GCA_900067695.1 Picea abies
GATTATCCTTTTTGTGTTATATTTCATGATTTGAAAGGAAGAAATGACACGAGTCACAAGGGGTCCCACCTACCTAGTTATTATTAATTAAAGACCCTTAACTATATTATTATTATTTATTTCTTCTAAACTAATTAGTTAAGTTAAATAAACTTAACTAAAGAAAGTAGTTGAACTACTTCAACTTATTTGGAAAGAATAAAAGTTGAATGAGAAGAAGAAACAAAGGAGAATAGAAGGAAAAAAAACAAGACTAAGGTTTTCTCTTTGGTTTCATGAGATAGTTTATGTTTTCATTCATTTATGAGTTTATTCAAGGCCTAATTTTCTTTTTTACAGCAGAGTCTTATTGTAGACAGCAAGGTTCAAGACTGAACCAAACTTTTCAGACACTTGTTTTAGAGGTGTTGATCCATCCTTGATAGTCCGTGTATTCTTGTATGTTTGTGAATTAAGTTTCATGGCTGATAAAGGATATCTTGCACAGTCAAAATGGCAGCAGTTTGTGGCAAGTTGATCCAGATTATTAATTTCAATTTTACTTTACTGTCGAAGTCTTTTTGTATGGTGTTCATCAAGGATCTCTAAATAAGACTTTGGTCCATGCCCTCGCAGGGGTATTGTAAAGAGAAAGACACTTTTGATATCTCGGAATGAAATAAATCATATTGTTATTCTGTCTCACATATGTGTACTTGTGACTTGGTTACTTTTCTCTTTTTGATCTCCATGTTTACTTTATCGTAAAATCTGTGTATATTATAGAAACTTATATAAATTTTATTTTATATTGCAACATTCTTTTCATTAATAAATCAGCCTAAGTCCTTGTAATTAATACTTGCGGATTGAAAGAATATTTTGAGGCTATAAACCCCAGGTGACATTCCCAACTATCTTGTCCTAGCCAGACAAGATCTGAAAATGATTGAGTAAGGTAATTCATACCTTTTCCTCAACATTTATTTGGCAACCATACTAGGGAAATAAAAAAAAAAATCATTATCTTTATTTCCTTGGTTTCTTGTAATTTTACTTTGTATTTATGTATTTATTGTTTATATGTTTTTTTGTTTATAAGTTTTTATTTTTTATTTTTTCCTTTTTCATGATTTTATCAAGTCCTATCTTGCATGATCATGTATAAATCTAATTTGAGCTCATTGTCGATGGTTAGTTGTCCTCTTTTCGAGGATAATTTATGGGAATATTCTCAAAACCATATTGATGATTTACTTAACTTATGTCAATCTATTGGGGTTTATGATATACATACTTCTGCAGATCTTTTTCCACTTTCCCTCTGTGGTAAAGTAGGAGACTGGTCTAGACATACAGTATCTAGTCAACTTTCACGAGAGAATCAATTTTTGTAAAGTTTCTTATCGACTTTCCCCCTCTGCCTATCTTTCATCACTTTGAATTTCTACCTGAAAGCATCCCTGACCCTCCTCGATGTGACTTTTGCTATGGTCCTCATGAACAATTAATCTGTGGATTGTTCTTAAAGGCTAAAAATGAATATCACACAAATCCCTCTCTCTTCATGATGAGTCTGCAGGAGAACAATCATGCATCTCATAGTGTTATATTCACAAAGGATTGTAAGGATTATTGTCCTGATATGCCTACTAATCCTACTTTTGAAAATGATTTATTTGATGCCTTCCCCTTTAATGATGACATTTTTGAAATATATCCTACTCAAGATCAACTTGTGTCTAACGAAGTACTCTTCATGGATGAATCCAACAGGGAGGATTCTCTTGATTTGAATAGTACTATCCCTCATATTTCTCATGACTATTTTGAAGAAGATGAAAGAGGGGATTCAAGCAACCATATAGGTTCATATGTTGGCTCTTCTTCTGAAAATTCCCATAAGAATAATCAAGATTTTACATTGCAGAATTCCTTCACAAACCCATTGTTTCCATTCAAAGAGGTTAAGGAATTCAATGACGATATTAATATATCCCTTGCATGCATGATTTATTTTGATGATGATAAATTTAAAGGAATTCCTATGCATTTGAATCCTTTTTTTTCTCCCTCGGTGCATGGTAGTTCTTTTCCTGATATGAAGATTATAAATGACGACCTTATAATGCTTAAAGAGCCCATTAACTCCATCCTCTTCATCAAAATTTCTAACCATCATTCTAATGTTATTGATCATGCACATGTTTCCAATATCAAGCCAAAATCTCGTCTTGTTGGTTGGTAGGTCCTGCAAGATGGTAATCACTTTTTCTGGATCTTGATAGGCCCACTACCTTTGCTACATGCATTTGTTGGTTGGCAGGGTGATAGAGACTCTTTATGCATCATCTTTCAATTCATTAATCATCCATCCAAAATAGATGATGCATTTCTCTATGCAAAATGCCATCCTACGTGACTCCAAGAATGTTTTCCCTTTCCTTTGTACATAAATAATAAATTGGGTTTTTAGTTTATTTAGTTTTGGCTTTCATTTTGTTTGTTCTGTTTAGATTGTTTTCCTATATTACAAATGATTCCCACTTGAAACATTATGTGGAACCAACTTGATTGATAAACGCCATGTGGAAATCACTGATGTATATAATTTTTTGTTTTTTTTTTGTTTTGGTTTTGCTTTGATGATTGATTCATTTTCTATTGTTTCATTTCTGCCTTTTCAATTTATGTTATTTTCCTTTTGTTGTTTTCTTTTTGTTATCAGAAATAAGCTTTGGATCAGTTTCGCCATAACGATGTCATTCTGTAAGTATTGTTGATCAATAACAATCAAGTTACACAATTATCATGATGTCCCCCTTGTAGACATCACTGAAATTGTTTTCTGCTTCTAGTATTGTTGTTTAATAGATGATTAGATTTTCATCCCTACTTTCTGCTATCCCTTTCTTCCCTCCATCCATAAATTCAAGAAGAGCACACCATAAATTTTTCTCCTTTAAACAATAAACACTTTTATTATGACGAATCGAATGTTATGCATACAGGAATAAACCTCTCATATGTAACACTTTTCATGAGATATTCCCAAAGTCCCGGATCATTTTTTCCTTAAACCGCCTCACTCCCCCTGTTGCATAATCATTTTGGTAAATAATTCTTTGATCTACAGTTCACCTGGTCTGTGAAACTGGACATTTTGAGTTCTTAATCTGTTGGAAACAGATTTCCCTATGGAGTCACCAGTTTGTTGACACTTAAAAATGCAACGATGGATGTTATGATCGTAAATGATTGCCAAGATTTATTATTTATCTATATTAATAATTAACGAGTAGGTGGGACCCCCTTGTTATACTCATTGGAATATGGTGGATAAGAAACACTTATATTTTCCTATCTATGTGATGGTAGCAACACGGTTCTCTACAGTTCATTTTGCTTCTGGTCGTGGTTTTAAATGTTATGGTAATATTTGTTGGTTAGATGATTAAAACATGGGGCTGATTGGTTTGGATGATCTCTCATAAAAGATAATAAGGCTGCCCTTTTGGATAAAATAATTATACTCAAGTTCAAATGTTGTGTATTGTCATGAAAAAGGTTGGGTACTCTTGACCCTTGCTACTATGGTCATGCGCATTATTTGAGTTTCATAGTGGGTTGTGTTCCTAACATATTGTCTTATGAAGAAGGTTGATATTACCAAGGGATGGCGAACTTTGCAAAAATGATATGGAAAATGGATATTTGGTTGATTAATAGTGCAGTGCTATGGTGAGTGGGCTTGGCTCGTACTAAGAATTGAATGAAGTTGGAAGGGAGAAGCGACGTGCATTTACTGCATGTCACTCAAACTCCCCTCAAGCCCGTCATTCTTGCATTTTGTTTTGGCTCTGGTAGTTGATGTTGCTCTGCCTTGTTCAGTCGTGGAGGAAATATACAGTCTTAGTTTTCTCCTCGTGCAGACTTTTCCAGGTATGGGTTTTCTTATGTTTCCATCCATGAGAGTACTCTGCCCTTTGAATCAAATTTTGGCTCTGGTTGCTCGTGGTCTGTGTGATTCTCAAGTTGTTATGATGTTTTGAACTGTGTATTTGTGCTTGCATCTTTGTTTTCTTATGGTGGTTGTTCTAGAATGTTGGCATTTAAAAAATAAAATGGTCGTGATGTCTTTCTATGTGTAATCCTTCACATGGAATTGTTGAATTGAGATTACAGTGGAGCCTGCTTGGTCATGGCTCTGTGTTCGGGTATGGCCTCTCTGTGGAAGTTGGTTATCACAGTCTACCTAAGCTCTGGGATTTGCGAATGCTCCACCTATATCTTGACATTATAGGTCTCTGTGATTAAATATTCCCATGCCATGGTCATCTCTGTGGCTAGTGTACACACGCTATTTTTCGACCATGTGGGTTTCAATGTGAACTGATGGAAGATTGAAGTAGTATGTGCCTTGACTTGGCAAAACCCTGAGTTGTTAGATTGCTTGTTATGACCTCATCGTTTCCTGGTAAATATTACACAGTATGAAGACATGACACCCATAAATTGATGAAAGCATTATTTGTGCTTTTTGGTCGGGTACGGGTTTATACTTGGTCGCTCACTATGCAGTGTTGTTAAAGGGATTGGCTTCATTTGTTTTTTTGTTGGAAATTGTAGTCTATTGTTTTGGAGACCCACACAACTGAGTGCAGTGTCGCATGTTATTATTCATGTGGTAAATTTTGATAGGGCACCTTAAAAATGAGCTATCGGTGCCATTCAAATACCAAATTCTCTGGCCGAACCACCTGTTCTTACATTCCACTTGTTGTCTTAAACCCTAAATATTACATTGATATCGTATTTACTCCAGTTCAATGGTTGATGGGAACACTGGGTGCTCGGTTACTTGGGCACAATTTTGTTGGGTTCTTTGTTTGGTAATTCTGGGAGATCTGTACCAACTTATTTATTTGAAGCTTGGGATCGAAGTATTGAATGTTATTTTGGTTCAATCATTATGTTGATTGTATAAAAGGGACACATGTGTTCGAAATGTTTGAGGCCCGAATAAGAGTGATAATGTCCAGATTGATTGCAGTGGTTAAATATATGATGGATATGAGTTGATTGTTAATACTGTGTGTGTCCATGTTGGTTATAAAGATTAAATATTGGAGTTAATGGTCGTGGCTCAAAGGCTATTGTGGTTTCTTATAGCCATTACAATGTTGTTTGTTATTACTATCATATAACGATAATGTGGATACCCTTGATACTATGATTAAATAATTCTCGAAACCAACAAGCAAATTTGTCAAAGAAAATATCAGTTTGGGTTATTGTTTTGGAAAAGGAACACTGTTAAACTTTGAAGTTCTGGATAGAGATTTGTTTTGGTTGTATTTAAGGTAGCATGTTATTACTTATTTTCAATTGAATAGTATCCATATTGATCCCCTGCCATTCTATCATTTTTCTCTAATTACATTCCCCTCATAATCCCGATTTCACTAATTGCATCCTTGTTCTATGAAATAAATTTAAAAGGAAAACTTTGTGTAAAAGCGACAAAGGGATAACATAGCAATGGTTGGTGATTGATATTTTGATATTTTATTACACAGTAAATTATTTGATTAATTGTTGAATAGTATTCGTGTATTAATCCCCTATCATTATACCACTTTTCGCTAATTACAATCCCTCTATATTCCCATGAACCATATCACCCCCTGTTCACTTGGCAATTAATGAATGGTTTGTTATGGATGGATTTGCATGTATCTCGTGTCAATTTTTGAGCCAATTTTTTATTCATGTAAGTAGAGTGTCATGTATGGTTTATTAAGAGCTTCATTACTGACGAACTGTTGCTACAGAATGAGCTTTTTCAGTAGGAGCAACAATGGCCGAAATAACAGAGGCAGGGGAAATTGAAATCAAGGCCATAGGAGGCATAGATTTTCTATCCATTTTGACATTGATTCTCAAGAATTGAACCAGTTGTTCCAAGTTGGGTTCTTTAATTGGATTGGCCATAGAATAGTTCACCCTCGACCAGAAATACCCCCTTTCCAGCCTCCTCAGAACATCCTTGGCATTCTCATTCCTCCACATGTGTCTTTGCAGCCGGAAGTCCCCACAAATGATGGATGGCAAGAGATCGTCAACTCGCTTGTCTCTCACCATCGTGGTTGGCCCACTATGTCATTGGCTTTGCCACCACCTGTCAATCCCAATGTTCAGATTGCCCGTGTTGTTTCACCAGTTCAATCTTCACATGCTAGTAAGAGACTAAAAATTGATATTCCCCAACCTGTGCAAGACAAAGGAAAAGTAGATGCCTACCCTTCTTCTTCCTCCGATGAATCCTCAAAATATGTGTCTTCCTGCATGCATTTGAAGGATGATTTTTCCCATGTGATCGAAGAGATACAACCCCAAGCGTCTAATCAACCACGGGCTACTTCTAAGAAGTCAAAGGGAAACAATAGTGAAAAAAGAAAAATTGCCTCACAAAGTGGAAAATATGGTTTTTAGATTATGTTTTTATGATTTCAGTTGATGAAGACAGTGCTTAGTGGTTTTCAGTATTTTTCGACAACAAGCTTTGTTTTGGTATTTTGTGGATAATGTGGATGATGTGGATATTTATATATATATTTTAGATATGATATAAATTATTTCTGATATTTAATATCCAGTTTGAAAGATATTTAAAGGAGCTACAAGGGTGGCATATGGTTAAAATGATTATCCTTTTTGTGTTATATATATATATATATATATATATATATATATTTAGATATGATATAAATTATTTCTAATATATAATACCTAGTTTGAAAGATATTTAAGGGAGCTACAAGGGTGGCATATGGTTAAAATGATTATCCTTTTTGTGTTATATTTCATGATTTGAAAGGAAGAAATGACAAGAGTCACAAGGGGTCCCACCTACCTAGTTATTATTAATTAAATACCCTTAACTATATTATTATTATTTATTTCTCCTAAACTAATTAGTTAAGTTAAATCAACTTAACTAAAGAAAGTAGTTGAACTACTTCAACTTATTTGGAAAGAATAAAAGTTGAACGAGAAGAATAAACAAAGGAGAATAGAAGGAAAAAACAAGACTAAGGTTTACTCTTTGGTTTCATGAGATAGTTTATGTTTTCATTCATTTATGAGTTTATTCAAGGCCTAATTCTCTTTTAGACAGCAGGGTCTTATTGTAGACATCAAGGTTCAAGACTGAAAAAACTTTTCAGATGCTTGTTTTAGAGGTGTTGATCCTTCCTTGATAGTCTGTGTATTCTTGTGTTTGTGAATTAAGTTTCATGGCTGATAAAGGATATCTTGCATAGTCAAAATGGCAGCAGTTTGTGGCAAGCTAATCCAGATTATTAATTTCAGTTATACTTTACTGTCGGAGTATTTTTGTATGGTGTTCATCAGGGATCTCTAAATCAGACTTTGGTACATGCCCTCGCCGAGGTTTTGTAAAGAGAAAGACACTTTTGATATCTCATAATTAAATAAATCAGATTGATATTCTGTCTCATA
Organism: Picea abies; assembly: GCA_900067695.1. Lineage (NCBI taxonomy): Eukaryota > Viridiplantae > Streptophyta > Pinopsida > Pinales > Pinaceae > Picea > Picea abies. Next base: position 7,504 of record CBVK0100710805.1, read on the forward strand.
TATGTGTATTTGTGACTTGGTTACTTTTCACTTTTTGATCTCCATGTTTACGTTATCGTAAAATCTATGTATATTACAGAAACTTATATAAATTTTATTTTATATTGCAACATTCTTTTCATTAATAAATCAGCCTCAGTCCTTGTAATTAATACTTGCAGATTGAGAGAATATTTTTAGGCTATAAACCCTGGGTGACATTCCCAACTATCTTGTCCTAGCAAGACAAGATTGAAAATGATTGAGTAAGGTAATTCATACCTTTTCCTCAACAATTAAATCTATGGTGCTTTATGAGCTTCATGCTTCACCCACTATTGGGCATTCCATGCTTACCAAAACCTACGAAAGGGTCAAACGTTCTTTTTTCTGGGATGGTGTGAAACAGGACATCTAGACCTTTGTGGTTGAATGTGATGTCTGACAACACAACAAGGGAGAAACAGTCAAAGCCCTTGGCACACTCCAACCCCTTCTAATTCCCCCTTCTATTTAGCGGGATATTTCTATGGATTTCATTGTGGGCCTCCCTAAATCTGACAACAAGACAGTCATCATGGTGGTGGTTGATCATCTTTCCAAATATGCTCAGTTTTTTGCTCTGCAACATACCTTCACCGCCTCCACAATGGCCCAAGTTTTCATGGATAAAATCTTTGAACTTCATGGCATGCCGCATTCTATTTCTCTGACAGGGATCCCACGTTCACCAACAATTTTTGGCAAGAATTGTTCAAGCTGCAGGGCACCCAATTACATCTCAACACCACCTATCACCCCCAAATTGATGGCCAAAATGAAATTGTCAACAAGTGTTTGGAAACATATTTAAGGTGTTTTTCATATGACCACCAACATCAGTGGGCTCAATGGTTACCACTAGTTGAATGGTGGTACAACACATCTTACCATGCAGACACTCGCATGACTCCTTTTGAAGCAATATATGGACAAAAGCTGCCATCGATTCTCTCATACATGGCAGGTGTCTCTAAGGTTCAGGAGGTTGAAAAAAATCTTACAGTACACAAGGCCATTCTCCATACCCTCAAGGATACTTTGGTGATGGCTCAAAATCGCATGAAGCAACAAGTTGATCAAGGTCATTCTGAACGTCAATTTGTTGAAGGGGACCAAGTGTTTCTTCATTTGGAACCTTATAAGAAGACTTCACTCAAAGTTGAACATTGTCAGAAGCTTGCTCCCAAATTTTATGGTCCATATGCCATTCTCAAGCGTGTGGAGCCCGCTGCCTACCAGTTAGCTCTGCCCAATGATTCTAAGCTCCATCTTTTTTTTTCATGTTTCATGCTTAAAGAAGGTGATTGGAACTAAGTTCCAAACTTAAACCCATATCCTTGAATTGGATGAAGAAGTTTCCATTTGGTTACAGCCCCAAGCAGTCTTGGACTAGCGTGAACGTCATCTCTATCAGCGCACCATCCATAAAGTCTCAGTGCAGTGGAAATATACAACTCCATAAGATGCCACCTAAGAGTGCGTTACCATTCAACAACAATTTCCTCATCTCAAGCCTCGAGGACAAGGTTTCTTTTCAAGGGGGGGCATGGTAGGGACCTAACCTCCCTAACCCCTCATGTAGGTAGAATAATATATTTTCCATGTAATAAAGTTTGACATTAGTTTATAACACCTATTTAATAAATGAGAACAAGTCAATGTAAGAAGACCTAATAGAAGCTTATGCTTATAGAAAGATCTTCCACTAGAAGGTTCTTTAGAAGATAGAATTAGTATAAATAAGAGTATGAGGCATGAGAAGTTTTTGTCTTGAGAATTATTGTAATAGAGTGTTGCTTTGTTGGAGGTTGCCCCCTCGAAAAGGCAAGTGAACATTGTTTCCTATTAGTAAAGTTATTATTTTGGTGTTGTGGTTTCATATATTGTGTTGTTCCGTTGTTATTTTCTGCAGTATTTCTATTTTTCTACTATTATAATAGATATGGTACCTTACAAACATCTAATGCAAAAGCCCTTGTATTTGGGGAGTTTTGTGTAGAGAGGAAGCCCATCAAGTATTGTTCACAATTTTTCTAACCTCAATGTACTTGTTTTAGTATTGGTTTCAAGTATAGAAACTTTTATATACAAGGATTGTGGCCAAGCACTTATCTAACCAATATGTTGATAATAGATAACCATAGTCTCCTCAAAAGTCTAGCAAACTTGTAAGCCCTCTTTTAGTACATTTTGAATCAAAAGACGAGAGTAAAAATCCAAAACATGATGAATCATCGTTGTGAATTCTCGTATATAGAAATATAAAATCTATGTTTCCCTACCAAATAAATGTGCCCAAAAAAGAGCCAGGGAATTAAAAGTAGTATATGCAACTCCAGTACTTTCAATTTTAAACATAATTGTTGTTGTAGAATTTCCCATGCACATTGCTTACATTCTAATTATTGATTAATTATATTTTTTAATGTTAATGTTAATTTAATATGTATGTTCATAAGTGACCAATCTTGGTTAATGGGACTCGAGAAATAAGACATACAAAAAGTTAAACGAAACAACTAACATTATTTCATAAAGAGGAAAGTATATACATGAAGACTTGGCACAAGAAAGAGTTGGAAAAAGATCGGAAGATAATATATAAAAATACACAATATTGAAATTGCTCAAGGACCTATGAAGAAAAAATGGGAAAAAATGAACAACACACTACAGTGAACCTATGCTCTAAACATAACATAAGCTCTAGATCGTACAAGATATTTGACCTTATTTGAGCTCAAGTGCTCTTTTAGAAGCCAACATGATCTGTGTGCCTCTTTTTATCTATCTGAATCATGAGGTAGTTAGACAAGAGGTCTTGGATAGAGTTGAATCTAGGGATATGTAACAAATTCCTCCAAAACAAAGTAAACTCTCTAAAGGGAAACACATATTCGGTTTTCATAATCAACCCACATCTCAAAGTACGAGGATCTCTAGAAAACAATATATACCAATATCTACAGCTATAAAGAGGAATTGAAATCCACCATAAAATAGATGCTCAGGATGAAGGCCCAACTCAAGAAGCATGAGAGGAAAATAGTTGGAAGAGTGGGAAGATCTAATAAAAGAATTGCAAGAGAGAGAGTCATGCATTTGGAAATGGAGCAAAATATTCGGTTTGCATATTTGAGGCATTATGCCTCACTAGTGATTTATATAGGCTCCTTTGGAAAAGATAAAGTAGAAAATATGGAAGAAGACACTATGGACTAGCATTTTGAGCATGCCAAGAGAGTAGATCCATCTTTGTTGTCATTAGTTGTAGGAAGAAAGAAGACTACCCATTTTCGACATGGTAACCAAAATGTTTAGTTTTATAATGTACTACGAGTTTATAATTTTTCTCGGTTGGTTTGCAAGGCTTTGCACAGGCGAGATAGTTAATAGTAGTTCTAGAATTAAAAAAACATGACAAATAGGAAGTAATTACCAACATCTTTTGAACATTATGGAATTCTTTTGGACAAGGTCATCTCTTTTTGTTTGTATTAAAAGGTTGGATGGTATGATCGCAACCCCCTCTTTATTTAATACAAATAGAAAATGTTTCCATTAAAAAAATAGGTTGAAATGAGAAAATGAAATGTTCCTCCAATCCAAGCTCTATGTTACATAGCTTACATATACTCATTGATCACAAGGTATGTTATCAATGTACATTAAACTTTGTGTTTCCCAAGATGAGAGCAAAGGCTATGAGAGAGTTGGCCCCTAAGATAACTCTGAGAGATGATAGAATCCTTCTCAATCTAAAGGTAAATGCAATTGTAATGACAAATCTTAGGATAAACTATCTCTCCCATTGAAATTCAAATATACCTTAGTTATGCTCTATAAGCCTCTTCCATAATTGTTCCATGGATATCACTTTTAGATACCATGGAATCAATAAAAGAGTTACATGATCAATCATATTATTCTAGCTTCCACAAGTAGAAATAATGTTATCTCATCTTGAAGATGAATCATCACTAGTTGGTTTGAAACATCGATTCAAATTAATTCAACATATGGAGTATTAAAAACACAAAGAATGATACAAAATCTAATCAATTGAAAATAGCAAGGTCAAAATTAAAGGTCAATAAGCTTCAAATAGTTCCAGTAAAAGCTATTAACAATTACTTAACAAAATATAAAACTCAAAACTAGGTTTGAGCTACACGTGTTATCTATGGATTAATTAAAATACCCCACTTTTGACCACCTTTATCAGAATATGACAAACACAAATTCTATGATTCTATTCAGTATATTGCATAGGTTGAATTTTTTACATTCTAAGCAGATTCAAAGACCTCAGAAAGCTTATAGGTCACATATTTGAAGTAATGGAATTGCAATTTTTAGGTTATGAGATTCCAATGTCCATATTCCAATGAAAAACATGCTAATTAAAAACACAAAAAAATAAACATTTTAATTAATTTTTAGCCCATGCCCACTCTTACAACTCAACAATTTGAAGGTTGAGAATTGACGAGAACACCATCTTAGCCAAATGCAAAGTTTGAGGAAATATTTTAAGAGAATTTTGTTAAGTTGAACTCTACTGAACAAAAAGGTTAGCTCAGTAAAAGCATTTCAAAAAGCTTTAAGAGCATTTCAAAAAGCTCTCTCCATACATGTTGTAGCAAGATTTGCCTCACCCTATGCAAACTTGCACATAAGGCCCTTTTCCATTTCCCTATGCAGACTTGAAGTCCCTTTTTGCAATGCCAGAGCTAAAAACATTATTTTTCCACATATACGCACCGTACCTATAGTACAACATGCGTATACGCAGGTTGCACCACTACAACCCGTGTACATCGGGATTTGTGCCCAAGATAAAAAAAAATGGTGTCGGG
>CBVK0100710872.1:0-21780 GCA_900067695.1 Picea abies
GAGACATTTTCATTTTGAATCATCTTGTACTTGAACATTTAAGTGGGGTAGAAGGAGGTTTCCCCCTCGAAGAGGCTTATTATCTGGAATTATCTCTCTTTCAAGGCGTTGAGTACTTTTTCTGAGGATTTTCTATGCTATATTAATATTTGGTTCTTAACATATTTCCTATCTTGAGTTCAAAGAACTCTTGCTTATTTTTCTCATAGTAGTGTTCTAAAAGATAATGTTGTTATAAATATTTCTTAAATTTCTTTCAATTGATGTTATTTTCATTGATGTCCTTCACTTGCTCCAATTGACCCTACCACATAGAATCCTTTCCTTGAAAATGGTATATGGAAACCCTACCTTCCAATTTGGAGGAATAAATATGTAACTATAATTTCTTTATGATTCCAAGAAACCAAGATTCAATCTCTTCTCCCTTCTTATTTTCTCTGTCAACTTTTTGTGGCTTTATATTCTCGATTTCTCATTGTGGTCTAGTTCATGCCTTCTCCTTTGATAACTCATAGGATATACTTATGAGTTGCATTTTGATTCTTCAAATGAATATGCCTTCCTTTTTCAAATAAAAATGTAAGTGATCTATTCTATGCATCCTTATAACACTCCTTGAATGTCTGGATCCTTTGTAATTATCCCCTTTTTCATGGGGTCTACCTCTTTCCTCATGTCTTGAACTTACTCCAACTCTAACTTTATTTTGCATTTGGTTCAGAATCTATAGAAGATGGGTGGTAATATGGTTTTTCTCTTCTTGTGATCTTATTATTCTCTCATTATCATCTCTATAACTTTGCATTTCCATTGTTAATATCTTCATTCTCTTTATCATCTCTACTGGCTCTACTATGCTCTTATTCCCATTGGACTATGTATCCTCATTGTGAACTCTAACATACAAGCCCCTCACTTCTTCCTCATGGATATGAGTTCCTTGGGAATCTTCCATGCTTCTCGTCCTCACAATTATGTAAATGTGTGTGCAACAAAATTCCACTAGATAATAAAAACTCTTCAGTTTTTGAAATAAAAATGCATAATTCCTTCCCTTTCAAGGCCACTTGTCATCTTCCTTTTGATTTATTGGAAATGTTTCTAATCAAATCCCAATTTTGGGTGCATATATGTATTCTTCTATCCAATATATTTCCAATGACTACTTTATTTCTCAATTTTGAGATATGAGAATAAATTTATAGCCATCTAAAATCAACAACCTTGCCCCTTTTTCACCTATCTCACATGTACAATTAATCTCAGAGGCCATCTTCTACAACCTAGAAAAGGAAATCCACCAGGAAACATAATTTTTTTTGTATCTAGTGCAGATAAAATTGATGAGACTGAGCTCACAACAACCCTCATATTTTCAATATTATGCTCCAATAAAAATCTACATCAATTTGAAAATGATGACCTTACACTTTACATTTTCTACGGACATAGAATTTTTAGCCAAAACTGGCTATATCCCAAACAAATAAAAAATGGAAAAAACTTCATAAAAGAAAAGTTGTCCAAATTTATGAGAAGGTAAAATGTTGAATAAATATTTTTTTTCCATATTTGTGATCTCGGGCCCCTTTTCCTCCTTCCAAGCTTTCAAAAATCCCCAAAAAGTGTCTGGGATTAGTGGATTTTTCCCTATTTCCACATATCCACACCAAACCCTTTGGAAATTGGAAAAAATCCCCATTATGTATATTCATGTCTTCTTTTTGGATCCTCTATAAACATTTCATCTTTATCTAGGTCCCGATCACTAAGTTTTATAACCCTAATTTGCATTAGATATGCTTACCTGGCATCAATCCATCTCATTTTACATCTTTTCCCAGGCCACTATTGAACAACTTCTTAAAAAACACCCATTTTGAGGGCACATGCACCCTGTTCCACTACTGCACATGTGTGTACACTAGCTGACCCACTACAACCTAGATATACCTAAAAGAACATGAGAAATAGAAAGTTGCAGACGAAACACACAGTTTTGGGTAAGTTACCTAAACCGTTTGACCACCCATAGCTGGTCACTCGAACAAATACCTAGTCCTTTCTAGACTATAAAAGAAGGGGTAGGGTCCCATTTGGAAGGAGGAAAATAATTATAAAGAAACTCTACCATATTTTTCATTCCCTTTGCGCCAACCTTTTGCAACCATTGTGTGAAGAGAAGCATATACAAAAGCAGTTTGAGCATAGTTGAAGAGGAGCCCAGGACCAGATTCGAGGAGTAGTGGCCGATCTCACTATTGTAAGCTACTCTTGTGAGATTAATAAAAGAAGTACTTTTCCCGTCCCGCCATATGAGGTTTTTAATGTTTAATATTGATTATATTTTGATAGAATCTCTAACCCATTAGTTCATAGATCATATGCATGTTTGGAGTTCTTTGTTTGTCTATTTATGAATGAAGGTAAGATTTGGGAGGAGATTTGCAGTCAAGGAGTGACCGAACGTTAAAGGATCGACATCAAACACATAAACTAAGGTACAATAAATTAATCTTTTTAAGCTTATATTTACATATGAATAATGGGGTTTATGATTGGGATGATGGTAAAAAGTAAGAGACTTTAGGTCATTTCTGCATGCAATACAGAACCCTTAATGCTAGTCCATAGGGGGATTTCCCACCCACAACAGAATTGGTGACCGTACTGGGGAAATATCTAGGGTTTTTGGGGATACTTTTTGGGTGTTTTAAAATTGGTTTTATTACCTTTTTTCTAAGTCTCTGCAAGAGTATGAGCTAGTAGGTATTCTTGTCTTCCATACCAGTACTCTCTGCTTTCTTCACTTGACTGTTTTATCTTTTCTGGGAATCTACAGAGGCATACACGACTTGTATAAGGCCTGCACGCATATACACGTGCCCTGACTTCACACAATCTACGTACATATGTTCACTGTTGAAGGATCAGTAATGTGTCTGAGTCTAGTTTTTGTTTTTTTAAAAAGAGAGGTAGTCATCCTATTCCCTGTTAGAAGTAAGCCTTCTCAGGGGTTTTCTAGATCTAGTTCTAGTCTCTGTTGTTGTAGTCTGTAGCCTAGGTATAACCTCAGATTAGTTTTTTTTTAACAATTTTTCCTTGTATCTTTTTCTGTTAAAATAAGTTTTCGTGTCTTCAATGGATTCTGGTTCTCAATACCAGTACTCCCTGCCAGTGCTTGATTACTTGTTTTTCAATTTTTTGAGGAGTTGTAGAGGTACACGCGGCCTATAGTGGGCCTTCATGTGTGTATATGCTCCCTAACCTTGCACAGCCCGCATACATACGCTGGCTGTTGAACTGTCAGTAGCGTACATGTTGAGAAATTGTTTTTTAGAAGAGGTAGTCATCCTCTTCCCTATCAAGAGTCACACCTCTCAGGGATTTTCTTGATCTATTCTGGGTCTCTGTCATAGCAGTCTACATCTTAGGTTTGATTACATCATAGATTTCTTTTTCATTAAAATTTTTTTCCTTTGTTTTTCTGTAACAGGGTTTTTAGAAAAGTTTGAGAGTTTGCTTCAATAAGCTTCTGTGTTATTGTCAGTAACTCTTTGCGATCTGTGCTTAGGCCAGAAGTCATTTCTTGGTCTTTACTTGTCATCATTTTTCCTTTTTTTTCCTTCTTAATCACTAAACAATAAAAAAAATCTTTTATTTTTTGGTTTGGTTAAGTAGTTGGTTGTTTGCATTAATCATCAAGAAAAAAATTGCTTTCGTAAGTTCTTGGCTATTGACTTAGGACAATAAGTAGCTCATAGTCAAGTGAAATCTTGTTTTGAGTTTTCTGTTAAAATATCTTAGAAAAAAAAAGTTTGAAAAGTTGGTTAAAGAGTTTGAATGTGAAAATTTGAATTTGTGAAGAAGTAATTTGTTTTTAGTTTCAGTATATTCTCTTCTCTTTCATCTCTGAAAAACATCACTGGTTTCATTTTTGTTCCCTTTGAATTAAGACAACCACTAAAATTAATGATTAATTAAAATAAACTAGACTTTATGTTTGTAGACTACATCAACTAGTCTAGGCTAGATCCTTGATTTAGGATTGGAGAGGAAACTCTTCAAGGTTGCTAAAACAAACATAAGAGTCTCTGCTAGGGAGTGTCAAAAGTATAGTATTGTGAAGTTATTTAGGACCCCCCTCTAACATAGGGGCTAAACATGAGGTTGCATAAGGAAAGGTAGTGGAGATAACCCCTCCAAAGCTGGACCAAGCATAGTGGGGAACGCATATAGAGGGCTTATTTTGGGTTTCCATTGATCGCATTTGCCACAGAGCTTCGTGGGTCTTGAATCCATTTGAGGTCCTTAGTCGTCTTCCAGAACACTTGCTTTCGATACCCTTGATAGGGTTTGGGCTTGATACCCTACTCATTGCGGTCCATGCAACTGTCGACTATACCCGCTTGGTGACTGTTTGTGCGCTGGCAACCTAGTTTCCTATCTTTTTAGTGACTTACACAGGTGACTGCGGGGGTATACCGCGATACTCAGGACAAACATCAGGCCATGCTTTGCAAGTTATACCTGGAGGGTGCTTCCATATTTGAGTTGCACTTGCACCGGTAAGTTTTTCTAGTGTTGGTTGTTGTAACTGTTCTTCCAACTATCTAGTGATTGCTTGTTTTTATCTCATAGGTACTTTTTCTAGTGCGTGCTAGTTTTCAAACAATTATAGATTTCCATAGTGTGTATTTTATATTCTCACACAGTGGAGGATCAGTAGTTCCACTGGTCGCGAAGGCTTTTGGGCCTGCCACCGGTTAACCTCGAACTCCCTTGCCATTGCTAAGGAAAAAAGTAGACCAGCAAGGGTATTTTGAGACAACCGGGTTACAGGAAATTGTGCCTGACCCATATTTGAGAGGAGAACATTTGATTCTGGAGGAACCAATCATTTCTGACCTCGGAGAAAAATATCTTGGTTTGTATAACCCTCCCATACAGGTTTTACCTTACGAGCGTCAGATAGTGTCACAAGCAACAATGGAAGCAAACACTACTACTTCTTCAGGGAATACTCATATTTCCTTCACAACTATCACTACAGGGGGTGTTCCACCTCCTAACCAATTGTAGCCGATCTGGGCCACTATGGTCTTGACTACTTCTACCATGGGCAGTGGTCCAATTCCATCTATGGCAATGATCACTTCTCCGTTTACCCAGAATGTGACAGGCCCTCCGTTCTCATACGGGATGCCTGGCTTTCGTACAAGTACTGTACTTTCCTCCTCCACTCTACAAACTTTAGGTCTGGGGGAAAGGAGTTCCAACGCTCCTTTGTAAGGATCTATGGGGGGAACTTCAACTCCATTTATCACTTTCCCTTACGATGGGGGTGATATACCCCCTTTGTCCCCCTCGCTCGGCGGTGTTCCTCAACACTCCGCCAGGCCTAACATAAACTTGTTTGGAGAAGGTAGTCAAGCACTTCCTCCTTATAACATGCCAGTTGGTTCGAAACCTTTCTCTTTGTTTGATGCATTTGGTAACAACGCTTTCTCGTCAGCTACCATTTCGGTTGGGGGCAACCCCGATTATGGAGAACCACATCGTGTACAGGGTACTATTCATGGACAGGGGGCACACTTAGGAATTCCTTCCTCACAAGGACCTTGGAATCCATGGCAGGGACCAATCCCCTTGCTAGAGATGCCGACCAGGGGCAACCCCTTCCATACCTAGTGGAACCCCAGGCAAAGCCCAATGCCTATGCCCGTCAGATCGGTAGGGGGAAACCCCTCCAAAAATCCTTGAAATGTGACACAAGCCCATCCCTGTACGTCCTATTATGGGAACCAACTGATGATGTCTCAATAAGCACATAATTCGTACGCTGGTCATGACCATGGTTATTACCAAAGCACTAGCCAACAACCTAACTTTTCCTGGCAACCTGGTGTTAGTTAAAATCCAAGATCCTTTTTCCGTGGTGTTACAAGGGAAAAACTCTCTATGGCCAAGGGTAAACCACAACAGACATGTATGACTGCAGAAATAAACTCAATTCCAACATGTGCTATATAAACTAATGTGCAATATGAGGAAGAAGCCTACCTCGATCCAATCGTTTGATGTCATTCCACCATTGAGAACTTTGACCCAAATCTTTACACTTGCAAGAAGTTCTCAACAAACAAGGGATGCAAGTATATAGTGATGATATATAAAGTGAGTTAGCACATCGGATAACACAATCCATTAATAAACATTACAAACATGCCCATGGATAATAATCATATATTTGCAAGATATCGATAGGATTGGAAAGGAGTATTTCTATTAATAATTGATCAATAGAAGTATCAACATTACAGACTTCTGTGTCGACATGGTTTGAAACCAAGAAACTAGGTTCCTTCCAACTGGGTCTCCACCACTTCAATCCTCCACCAAAGTCAATCTCATAGCAAAGAGGTAATGAGGTCCTCTCGACAATAAGGAAAGAGCTTGGGGGCTGAACACTGTGTTCAGAGTTGAGGGACAAAGGGATGCAGACTCAATATGAAGTAATTTCTCTAGAGTAACTTTGCTCTCAAAGTTGAATGCTTTCTCCTCTTTTTCCATAGCTCGAAATTGTGCTCTAATAGCCTCCAGAATGCAACTGAAGGACCGAGTCAGAATGTTTCCAGTATATGGAAAGCCAAAGATCAGAGATATTCTATCGTGACATGGAAACCCGACCTCCTTTTGTATTTTTTGGCACAAATCCCAATATTCACGAGCTGTAGTGGAGAAACAAGCATATACACATCTTGCAAAGTAGTTAGGGAGCGTATATGTGGAAAAACATATATTTTTGGCTCTGGATTTATCAAAAAGGGGTTGATAAGTATGCATAGGGAAATGGAAAAAGTCCCTCTGTGAAAGATAGCAATGGTGAGGCAAATATTTCTATAACAGATGCCCCCTAATGTGTGAGATCAAAGGAGTATCTATGATGGCATAAATAAATTATAAATAACCTACAAGTGGAGTGGTAGAGAACCAGCTAGACGAACTCAATTTCTCATTACATTACGTATTGACTTTGCATACATGGATGGCAAGAATACAATGTAGATCCATGTGGAAAATATACCAACAAGTGTTCATGGCCATGAGTAGGCAAGTATAAATGTGGTTACATGCCAATAGATGTCATAATCATGAACAAGGCTCAATGAAACCAGTCTCAAAATTAATCTGAAGATATCTGTATACCATGGAGTACAATTTAATCTCCCATGATCGTTGAAGTCAAATAGGTATTGGTCCAATGAAATGGAAGAAACAACTCAGGAAAGCCACGTCCACAAAGTAATGTCTTCAAGTCTTCAATACAATCCGCCAATGGTGCAAGTATACATCATGTGAATAAATGAGTTGAGGTCGAACATGATGGGACATCATTTGATTACCGGTCATTGAGGTATACCGTTAACAAATGCAAGACAACCTACCAATGATGAAAGTAAGTATCAAGGCACCAAGTACATATCTACAAATGTGAATAAAGGAGCTAGTGTCGAACGCTTGAGAGATCCATTTATTAGGAGACATTGATGTATTCCCATCTGTCAATGGTGAGAGAACCTACCACTAATGACTGCAAGCCTCAAGGTACTCATAAAACTCTAGGTCTCGTATCCAGAATACATGAGATGAAGTCAATGGAAAGAGACCCACTAAAAGGAGAACATTAAGGCATCTCTTATCAGTCAGCACGAGGGACAAAGTAGGAGCTTCATTATTTGGTGGAGATTGGACGAAGAACATGTTCACAAACCAATGACCTTGTGCATCTTTCGCATGTGCCAAATGCAATGGATACATGAAAAAGACCCTCTAAATAATGCTATATGATGAAAACTGCTAACAAAGATGAGGAAACCACCAATAAGGCTAATGGAATCCAAGACACTGCACAAATCCCAAAGTGTGAATAGATGTATTGCTGTCAAACATAAGAGAAACCACCCAATCAACGACCCATGATGCAATGTCATTTGCTGGGTTCAAGGTGACCTACCAATGATGAAAGTAGGGCTAGGTTGCATCATAAGACCAAAGTATCATGTGATTTTGAGACAAACTGAGGGTATGGTCGACATGCAAAGCCAATATTTTTGAGGAGTGGTTGACACAGGTTGATAGACTTCCTTTGAATAAGAGCATGAGACATACGGTGGACTCCGATAGCATAGACTTAATGATGTGACAACTAGATGCAAGAGGCATCCATAATGTTCTCTATAGTGACTGGAAGATTAACCAGTCGGTAGAGAAAATTATGTAACGAGATCATCTTCCTAAGGGCATGCTAAACCCAAAATTATAATGACGCAAAGACTCAATAACTTTGTGCTCTGTTCAAAGGCAACATGACTGCTACCAATTACAATATAGTACTCCCTTCTCGCCTGTCTTTTTTTTTGTTTTTTCATAACAAGTGAATGCTATGATACAGAGGAGGGAACGAGTGTTTCAAGTAAGCAAAACTAGTTCCAGTAGTGGAACGTACCTATGCTCAATGCAAGGAAATGCATGCGGGAGATGGACACTCAGGGTGATGTTCCTTCCAGGGTATAGGGTGTCAAATTACGAAGGATATAAACAAGGATTTTCTTGGTTGAGGATGAAAACTGCTTGGGCCATGGTTTATAACATAAAGTGAGAACCGGCTAAAGGCTCAATACTGCAAGCAAGGGCATGAGATGCAATCACAATTTAACGCCAAAAAATATACTTTTTTATATCTTTTAGTCTACTTGGTGTGAAAAAGGGGTAAACTTGTGCCAAATAGATGTATTTTCAAATCCAATTTACGAGTCTGAAAAAGACAAGTTCACTCGATGATCTTTTCCATTTTTGATAGCGAGTCGGAAAAGAGCTTAAATGAGACTCATGATCTTTCAAATCCAATTTTAACGAGTGTGAAAGGGAAAAATCACTCGACGATCTTTTCAATTTTTAATAATGAGTCAGAAAAGAGCTTAACTAAGACTCATTTTTAGTTCCAATCAACATGTAAAGGGTGAGGCCAAGGTTCCCGTCCCGACCTTCTGCCAAAAGTCAGTATCCTGCAGATAGCTGACAAAATCTTGGGAAATCCAAAATCTCTCCAAGTTGAGGAGGAGAGAGTGATAACAGAGTACACAGTCTTTATTATGGTTTGAATAATGTCTCTTAGTGAAACAGACATAGGTGGGGGTATGGGATGTCCCGTCAGGTCATCCCAGTCGAAGTGGACCTCGTCAGAACTCAGAGAGGGAGTATTCGAAGGAAGAATGAATCTCTCTTGTTTATAAGGGGGAAGACCTGGAATGTTGATGACGTGACTGAAGGGTGCATCACTCTTTTCAGGGAGAGTTGGTTTGACCATAAATGGCACCAGCGTGGTCACTTATTCAATTATAGAATGAAGAGGATGCATGGTAACGGGGGTAGGAGATGCTTCACCCTCTGTGGAGGGGGTGAGGTCAGAGGAAAATATCAGTGGTGAGACCACTGGGATCATTCAAGGTGAAGTGGTGCGAGGAGGAACCATGGGTGTCTAGGAGGCTGAAGGGGTTTTGGGTGAGTCCCACGCCTCTGGTATCCTTATAGTCACTGGGCACAAGCGAGTAAGATGGCTTCCTTCACAAGTCCTACAAAGGAATTTAGGCTTACGTCTGAGATGTTTAGGTTTTTCGATGGGATTGGCCGAGGAAAGAGAGTCATCTCCTATATGATGAATACGAGTTAGAGATGTGACATGACTATGATCCGGGGTGAAAAGGATGGTGCCCCCAACATAATTGGTAGAGTTTGGAAGTGAGTTGTTGACATGATTTATAGAAAGTGTCAACTCATCTCCGAAATGACTAGCAGAGGTGGGCAATGGTGCACTGGTGTGGATTACAGTAGTTGGGCTAGCGATAGATTGCGGTATTTGATTCCAAGGTCCCGAAAAAGATTAATTTTGAAACATTGCAGGCTAGAAAGGATCCTGGTATACTCCCTGTCCTAGCCCAGAAACATGGTGGTTTATGCTAAGGTGGTTTGAAGAGGTCTGGATGGGCATCATTACCGAGGTCTGCAAAGAGACTAAGGTAAGATAAGAATTATTCGAGTGAGGATATATGTTTCCCCCTTGTGAGGGTGTCCCATAAGGAGGGTAGCCTGAACTATAAAATTGATTCTCCCCATACGGAAGACCTGGGGGTACTTGAGGACCTGATGCAGAAAAATAGTTTAAAGGGATCGACATGGCAGATGAAAGATACATGGGTGGGGTGTAATAAGCACCCATCTGAGCATTGGGTCCTGAAATAACATAGCTAAGATTGGATCCATACGGTGGAAGGTTCCAACCTCCCATGGGAACACAACTCATATCAAATGAAGACGTGGGCATGGGAGCGATGGTGCCCTCGAGTCCAATGCTAGGATTCATATAAGTAGACCAGGGAGGGGGTTTCATGTGGGAAGGCATATCAACAGAAAAATGACTATAGACCCAAGGTGCATATTGAGCATTGTAATTGTGCATACCATTGTAAAAAATAGAAGGGTCTACCCCCATGAAATGAGAAGGCATCATGGGGGGGGGGGTAGCGGTGAATGAAGGAGTAAAAGGCACTCCTCTATCCATGATAATGAAACCAAAAACTAGAGTCCTAGGGTCAACTAGTAATAAAAGAGCATACCAAAAATTCAAATGAACAATATGCAGGCAAATGGGCTAAAGTGGCTGAGTGGCCTCCCTCATTAAAGAAGGTATGCATCCTCCAGGAGGGACCTAAGATTCCCTGCTAAATTTTGGAGGTAACAAAATTAGTTATAAGGGCCCTCGTAGGCTTAACAACCAGTCGGCCAGATCCCCCCAGAGAGGTAATCTTCCATAAAGGTTGTGTGCCGTCTGAACCCTATCTGACTCAGGATACAAGTAGAATAACCCCTGTAAGTAACCTATGAGAAACCTAAGTCAAGCAACTAATCAACCACTATATAACCGGTGCACATGATAACAATCGTAAGTCTGGATTACCATGTGGGCAGGGTAGAAAAGATTGAAACCTTGAAATTATCACCTCTCATAGAGGTATGGATACTAGCAAGATCCCCAAATATGAATAAATCCATAGAAATATCCCTGACGCTAGGTGAGTATCCAGGGGTTATCCCTTCAAAAAAATTCATGCGACCTCGTGCTTAACTCTGGTGTGAGCAGAGCCTCCTGATATTACCAATTATACAATGAATTTCTCAACTCCCTGTCTCTGATGCATATGTTGATTTAATTGACTTGGAGAAGTTTACTCACAAAATCCTATTCCAAGGCACTAAATCCTAGGCTAGTTTGTGCACCCTAAACAATAAAATCATTACTAATCAATTTTAGTTTAAAGCGTAAATTTTATTGGCCGTGATTACTCAAAAAGGTATGGATATGAAGCTCATGGTGTTATGACTTTGCATAAAAATAAAAATAGATATAATGCAAAGCCTAACTTTAACTTTTCAGTGAATGATATGCTAAATAAAAACAATGCAATATTCAATTTTAACTCTGCAACTCAGAAGTAAAATGCAATCTTTCGCTAAATGTGCTAAGCTAATGATAAAGGTTCCAAGACAAAAATACCAACCAATGAAAAATACCTATTTTTTGTATTTTCAATGTATTAAAAAGAAAATGCATGGACTGATAAGTGACTTGATATATAAATTCTACTATGTATAAAAGAAATCACTCGAGTAGAATACCAAGCAGCTAAGCAGACATCCCAACTACCAAGGAAAAATCAAAAACATAAAACAAAGAGAAAGACGCTGCCCAAAAATTCAACTCCAAATAGGTTTCCTGTCATCCCAGATAATCTCAATAGGCACCATAGAGACCTAAGAAGGCTTAGTGATCCTCAAAACCTACCCATCAGTCACTAAACCAAGCAAGCAAGCAAGGGGAAGTGGTATATGTGACTGCTCAAGAGAAAAGGGCATATATAAGCCTCTTTCAGTGGGACAACAAGCGTGTATATGCGACTGTCAGGGAAAAAATGGCATATATCTTTTAAAACAAGGCTAGGCAAGGGTAAAAGGATGAAAAACTCAGACCAAGAGTGAACAGAATCTGTCCAACTATGATATGACAAGAAACACAAAGGAAAAAGAGCAATGTAAGAAGAAAAAATACTTCAACCCTTAGAAGGAAGATCTCTCCCTAGTGGAGTCGCCAATTCTGTTACAAGGGAAAAACTCTCTATGGCCAAGGGTAAACCACAAAAGACAGGTATGACTGCAAAAATCAACTCAATTCCAACATGTTCTATATAAACTAATGTGCAATATGAGGAAAAAGCCTACCTTGATCCAATTGTTTGATGCCATTCCACAGTTGAACACTTTGACCCAAAGCTTTACACCTGCAAGAAGTTCTCAACAAACAAGCGATGCAAGTATATAGTGACAATATATAAAGTGAGTTAGCACATCAGATAAAACAATCCATTAATAAACATTACAAACATGCCCACGGATAATAATCATATATTTTCAAGATATTGATAGGACAGGAAATAAATATTTCTATTAATAATTGATCAACAGAAGTATCAACATTACAGATTTTCGTGTCGGCATGGTTCCAAACCAAGAAACCAAGTTCCTTCCAACTAGGTCTCCACCACTTCAATCCTCCACCAAATTCAAGCTCATATAAAAGAGGTAATGAGGTCCTCTCAACAATAAGGAAAGAGCTTGGGGGATGAACACTATGTTCAGACTTGAGGGGCAAAGGGATGCAGACTCAATATGAAGTAATTTCTCCAGAGTAACTTTGCTCTCAAAGTTGAATTCTTTCTCCTCTTTTTCCATAGCTCGAAATTTTTCTCTTATAGCCTCCAGAATGCAACTGAAGGGTTGAGTCAGAATGTTTCCAGTATATGGAAGGCCAAAGATTAGAGATCTTCTGTCGTGACATGGAAACCAGACCTCATTTTTTATTTTCTGGCACAAATCCCAATATACATGAGCTGTAGTGGAGAAGGAAGCATATACACATCTTGTAAAGAAGTTAGGGAGCATATATGTGGAAAAATATATATATTTTGGCTCTGGATTGATCAAAAAGGGGTTGATAATTCTGCATAGGGAAATGGAAAAAGGCCCTCTCTGCAAGATAACAATGGTGAGGAAAATCTTGCTATAACACCTGGCTACAATCCACAACCCAAACTACTGTTTCTGGAAACCCTGCACTTTCTAGAATTGACAAGGTTATTAAATGACCCCATCTATCACAATCTGAGTTGGCCTCCTATGCTGACCAAGTTGCCTTCAGACATTCCAAAGTTTGAAGCCAAGCTTAACGAAGATCCTGACAATTACTTGACTACCTTCCACTTGTGGTGCTCGTCCAACTCTTTGAGAGACGACTCCGTCTAGTTGTGATTGTTTCAACGCACTCTCATAGGGAGTGATGTGAAATGGTACATCAAGATAGACCTCTCATGATATTCTTCCTTCGACGAATTGACAATGGATTTATTAGACCATTTCCAATTACCTGTGAAATACGATGCCGACACTGAATTGCTGGCCAACTTTGAACAAATAAAAGAAGACCATATCTTGGATCACATTCAAGAATGGAGACACCGGAAGAGTTTGATAAAAGTGCCAGTCCCACCAGCATTCCTGCTAGAGTGGTTCCTTAAGCCTTTAGTACCTGAATTATATAAATACGTCGCAACATCCGAGGTTTTTTCTGAGGAAGACACGATAATGAGAGCTCAACAACTAGAGATGATTTACTCTCAGTCTGGTTCACTCTATGAAATTTTTTTAGATGCACTGAGGTCAATACTTGACAAGACTAGACAAAGGTCTAGACCACATTCCAATGGTATTATTGGTTCAACACAAACGAATCCTGCTGATACATTGTCAAATCAATTGCAACAATTATCGATACACTAGACAATGATCAGCTAGACCACCGGTTCAGTTTTTACCCCTACCCAAAATTTGGATGTACATAGTGTGAAAATGACACACCCAAAGGCCACTCATTAGCCTGAAGGAAAAAAGAAACAACGAAAGAAGGGTAAGGGGGATAATAAACCTACTGATAATGCTGGTGGGGAAAACACTAAAAAGAAGAAGTCAAAATATCCTTGTAATATTTGCAAGGAAGACCACCCAACTCTTCAGTTCCCTCGGCTTGCAGAGGCTCATAATTTATTAGCACAACAATAATCTGTTGTGTTAACGAACCTGTTTCCACATGGACAAAATATAACTCAAGCCTCCTCGAGCATGGAAGGGGGCAGTCAAGGGCCCCCTCCATCTTCGAGTAATCCTTCATCCGCAAATGTGTATATGATGAAAGATGATGCCTATATATTGACTAGAGCACATGATTATAGAAATCCAAGCACCTATGAAGAGGGTAAAGAAAACGAAAATCCACCTCTTCCTCTCCATACTGAGAATACGTTGGGTGAAACAACAACACACATCCCAAAAGGTGCATTCAAGAAAGCTTCTCACAATCCAAACACATGAGCCACCCATAACTACTCTGTGGTGGAGGATTTATCACAAACCCCTTGTGCGATGTCCACTTTGGAAGTCCTCCAGAGTTGCCCTTCCCAGAGAAAGGCTCTATTAGCTACCCTAGGATCTATTGAGACTTGTAATCTGGGAATGATCATGCTTGATATGACCAACTTAAAACCTCGTCTTCCTTACCACATAGATTTTCAGATAATAGTGGCTTACACCACGAAAACTTTTACCCATAATATTTTCCATACAGTGTTGGATGAGGGTGCCTTGACATGCATGATGTCTTTGGTGTGTTGGAAGGCCATAGGCCAACCTGTTTTGTACCCGTCACCTACTCTTCTTACAGCCTTTGATGGTCATTCTTTCTGACCACATGGGATCATTCCCTCTTTCCTCGTACAGTTAGGGGGAAAAACCGTGTGCGTCGAAGTTGAAGTGGTCGATGCGTCTCTCGACTAAAATATTTTGTTAGGAAGGAGTTGGACCTATGCTATGAAAGAAGTGGTCGCGATAGTTTTCCAGGTCTTGTTGTTTCCACACAAGGGCCGAATCATGACCATTGATCAATTATCCTTCTCTCATCCTAACCCTTCATCGAGAATCTCCATGGTCCCGATGATTGATAACCCTCAGCCTGACATTGTCAACGTAGGGGTTGGTTTGTGCCCACCTTTGATGGGTACTTTTGATTACCCACCTCCGACCGTAAATGTCCATTACATGTTGGCTTACCCCGACTAGCCTTGGGGAAGAATCTTTCAAATCTCGTCATTTTGCACGACGTAATTTAATGATCCGTGGACTCTTCCTTCCCCATCAAATAATATGTAAGGGACAGAGCAACATGGCATGGCCATTCCTTCGTCCGTGAAAGAAGTTGCATACTCGATAATTCAATGAGCTTCTACCGACCTCGATCTGACTCCTGTGCAAGAGTTAGATCTGGTGATCGAGCCTATTTGGGCTCAAGGTTCCCTTGTTGATATAGATTCTTTAGAATTAGTCTTTCCCTCAGACAAGGTGATTATGGAGGAAATGACTAGTCTGGACAGACCCTGGGATGATCTTCATCATAAATCTTAATTCCTCCCAGATTTAAGATGAATTGAAGCATGTGAATTCACTTTGACTATGAATGGAGATAAATATTGTCGTATCAATCCTTTGGAAATGCACACAATTTATGCTAAAGGAAATATGGCAACAATAACTGAAACGATATCTATTGACATCTCCATAACCCCTGGTGTCGTGGAGAATATCTTCATCGGAGCGGATTGCTCCCCCAAGGAGATTCAAATCTACACAGATTTATTTAAATATTTCCGCGACATGTTTTCCTGGTATTATAAGGAAATGCCAGGCATAGATCCAAGAATCGTCGAACATGAAATCATGAATTATCTTGATGTCAAGCCGGTCTGGCAGAGGCTTCATCTAGTCAATCCTAGGAAAGCAACAACTATCAAGGCTGAAGTAGGGAAACTACTTAAAGTTGGTTTCATCTACCCCGTCCAATTGACTCAATGGGTGTTGAATCCTATGCCGATCAATAAGAAATAGGGTACAAATCGTGTATGTACAAACTTTCATGATATGAACAAGGCCTTCCCAAAAGATAATTTCCCCGCTCCATTTATTGACCAGATAGTCAATGAATGCGCAGGTTGCAAGGATTTTTCATTCATGGATGGTTTTTCAGGATACAATTAGATACAAATCAAACCCGAAGACCAACACAAAACTGCTTTCATTTGTCTGTGGGTTACATTCGCTTATTGGAAAATGACTTTTGGTCTGAAAAATGCTGGAGCTACGTTTCAGCGGGCCATGCATTTTTATTTCCACGACCTCAAACACATAGTCGAGGATTATCTTGGTGATTTAGCATCACGATCTCGCAAGAGAGCTAACCATCTGACACACCTTTGACTTATCCTTGAATGGCACCGCTACTATCGAATCCGCTTAAATCCAAACAAGTGTAGTTTTTGCATTACATCGGGTCATCTTCTAGGTTTCATAGTTTTGACAATAGGGATCATGGTCAATCCTCTAAATTTTGAGGCAATAGTTCAATTGCCTCCCCCATGTACCAACACTCAGCTTCAAAGTTTGTAAGGAAAATAAAACTTTTTACAACGTTTCATCACAAACTATGCCGAGATTGCAAAGGGTTTTATGTGTTTATTGAAGAAGGGCATTCCTTTTCATTGGGATGAAGCTGCTCAACTCTCTTTCGCAGCGTTGAAATGCGCCCTCATATCTACCCCTCTGCTTCGGCCACCCAATTATAATAAATATTTCTTATTTTACTTGGCCGTTGCGGAGTCAACCATCGGTATGGTCTTAGTCTAGGAGGATGATTTTCTCTCGGAATACGTGATTTATTACCTGAGACGAGGCCTAGTTGCACTGGAACTCAATTATTCCCACATTGAAAAACTTGCATTGGCAACAGTCCATGCTATCCAACAGTTCCATCATTACATTTTGTTTCGCAAGACCATCGTCATTGCCATTGTGAATCAATTTCAATATGTATTGACACGATGAGTCATCGACGGAAAGATCAGTAGATGGATAGTTATCCTCTAGGAATTTGACTTGGATTTCATTTTGGCAAAATCCAAAAAGTCGATGGTCTTCATGGAACTCATATCAGAACTTCCAGTCGAATAAGGTGATGTTATATCCGATGAGTCGCCTATCAAAGGAGACATGTTTTTGATCGCGTCTTCTGACCCTTGGTATGGATATGTGCTTGTCTATCTCCATACTTTGAAGTGTCCCACCTCTTCTTCTCGATATGAGCATCATTATTTACGCCATCAGGCTTAGAACTATCTCATACTCGAGGACACTTTGCATTGTCGAGGTGTAGGCTGCATCCTTTGCCGATGTCTCACTCATGAAGAAGTGAAAATCATGCTTAACGATTGTCACACTAGAGCATGTGGCGGTCATCTGTTTGGGTTGGCAACAACCCAAAAAATTCTATGAGTCAATTACTTCTGGCCGACATTAATCAAATATTGTGTTGAATTGGTCAAGAAGTGCTACCCATGTTAGATATTCTCTCGGAATATGAGGGCACACTGCACTCCCATGTTTCCCGTTATTACCATTGGTCCCTTCACTAAATGGGGGACTGATTACACTACATGCAACCCCCCTTCAACAAGGGGGCACTGCTATATCATCGTAGCAGTAGACTACTTCACCAAGTGGGTCGAAGCTATGCCAACATTTAAAGACGACGGGGAGACAACAACTCTCTTTTTGTTCAACTAGATAATAGCAAGGTTCGACGTCCTGAGAGAGATTGTCACTGACCCTGGTAGTCACTTTAAAAAAAAAACGATGACCGAGTTAATGTCAAATCTTGGGTTGTGGAAAGAACATTCATCACCCTACTACCCCCAAGAGAATGGTCAGGTGGAAACTGTAAATAAATCTCTTAAGGCCATTCTAAAGAGAATGATCAATTCGGCCAAGTCAAATTGGCATTTGATGTTATACTCATCATTATGGTCTTACCGAACATCCATTAAGACTACAACCAGTTTCTCACCTTTTCAACTCATTTATGGGCTAGAAGTAGTCTTGCCCATAGAATGCCAGATCCCATCTTTAAAGTTGGAAGTACAGTTATTGCTAGACAATTCACCGCTTGAAGAGCGTCTATTATATCTCGAGCAACTCAATGAGCAACGTCGTGATGCGGCCTTAGCTAACGAAGCTCACAAACAAAAAGTGAAGTGTCAATATGATCGGTCCATTCATCCTTAGATTTTCTCTGAAGGCGACCTTGTTTCTCTGAAGGCGACCTTGTCCTGGTCTATGACCAAGATAAGGACCCCCTAGGGGCAGGCAAGTTCAAACCTATGTGGTTCATACCTTTCATCATAAAATAGGTTCTAAGAAAGGGCACTTATCGTCTGGGACTTTGAGGAAATTTTTTTGGCGGAGCCTAGAAATGGGCTCTACCTCAAGAAGTATTACTCGTAGGTAGGTCGCCTCGGGTGACTTTTTGTAACATATGTATAGTCTTTGTACTATTACTTTTTAGTTTTTCTTTTGGTTTTATGGACATGTCATTTTTGATGTTATATTTTTCATTGTGGCAGATGTCAAGTGAATCAGAGGTGTTCGTTGGGTTCATGGATGGCACTAGCCATCACACTCAGAGGCTTTCCTCCACAGCTTGGGTGATTTTCACACCTTAGGGCCAGTTTCTATCTTCAGGAGGTATCTGTTTAGGTGACACCACAAACAATGTCGTCGAATACAACACAGTTATTGAGTTGCTTCGTGATGCTTTGTTGCTTGGTATCTCTCACCTCTGGGTCTATTTAGATGCTCAGCTGGTTGTGTCTCAGTTAAATGGAGTTTACCGCATTCATGATCCTACTCTACACCAACAACTACTTAGGGTACATCTCTTAGAACGAAGCTTTGATTACATTACATTTATCCATGTTCCTAGGAGATTAAATCAAGTTACAGATAGTCTAGCTAATCATATATTAGATTGGCATCTTGCACACATGTAAGAAAAACAGACACACACACATGTAAATACATTAAAAAATAACGTAATCCATAAAACATGAAAAGATGTAAATACACATATATATATCGCAAAGTGTCAAAGTACATAAGTGGGCGCGAGCACCTCAACAAATATGTGTCCAGTAAAGAGTCACAGGGCTTATTCCTTCAAAAATATACAAAGGTGCCCTAGGTACATAAGAAGTTCAGTCTAAGCTAAGGGTGGTGCTTGTGGGCCCTGTCATAGTGAACAATGACGTTAGCCAGATGCCAAAAAACATGGACCCAGGTCCATGGTACTCCAACAACACGAGTCTACACGGATGGTGGGATATCCTCGATCTTCGCCATGGGGACTGTTCGAGTAAGAACGGTGAGGTTCCGCTCTACCTGTCTTAAAACTCTCTCAGCCTCCCCAGGTAGAGGTCCCCCTGCTGCTGCTGGTCCACCGACCATGGCTGGTCCTGCCTCTAGTCGAGGCTGCCGCCTAGTCCTTGTGAAGACTGTTGAACACACTGGCCCCACGTCTACACATAATCGAGACATATGTGTCAGATACTCTGGTATAAAAAAATGATATATATATTAATACATAAAAATTAAATAACGTTGAAAAACAAGCATACCTAGCTCTCTTCATACCACTCTGGGAGGTACGCTCATGTCAGGGTCCCTGGAAAAGTCAATCCCGACATAGCAATAGTCCTCTATTGCCAGGATCTGTTGGGACCACCAGTAAAAAAACTTGTCGTCAAAGGCCTCAATAGTCCTCCCTCCCCCCTGTCGCGGAAACAATGCCACCTATCTGCATACTGCTAGAGAAGAGACTATGTGCACCCGTACTATCTCCCTCATACTAAGACTAGGTACCCTCTCGAAGAAGAAAGAGCACATAATAGTCCCAAACCTGAAGTTTCTATGCCTCTGCATGTGACACTCTGTAAGCTGCCATTTCATGCAATCTAGTAAAGTAGTACTCCATTTGAAAACTTGTTCATTTAAGCACTGAACCGCACAATTCATGTGTGCACAGGAAGCCTGATGTAGAGCTACGGATCCAGTGATCCACCCAATAAGAAAAACTATCACTTTTAGTGATAGGTCCTAGATCTTGTTTATCGACACTTGTATGCCCATTTTGTTTGTACCAGCTTCACAGAGGATTCTAATGAACTCCACTATGTTGAGAGGCCTGAAGGGAAAAGTGAGAAAATTGACTGGTTCCCCTCTCCTTGAGAGGCTAATCAGGAAGTATATCCTCAATCGTTGGAGTCAACAACTATCCCTCAAGCACAAAGGCCTCTGTGTCAGGATGCCAATAATCAACCAGGGAATTCAGTGTCCTGGGTTGTGCCTACATGAATGAACACTGGAAGAACTTTAACAAACCACATTGCAACAATGCGGAAAGAGCATTAGGGTCCTCGTCGACCAAAAGATCAATGTCCTCATGCTCTCTCTCTCTGCAGTGAGCATAGATCCTGTAATAGACAAAGTTCAAGAGGGTTAACTATTGCAATTTTTAAATTTTTTCCACAAAATGAAGGGTACACATGAGATATAGTGTGCACAGTCACGTGTGCAGTTTTTCTCCTACCCACGTGCACATAGGGCTGACATTTTTAAAGGTCGGTGCCCCTTCAAAAACAAAATTCAATTCATAAAGGAAGAATTGAATTGCAAGAGGGGTTAGTATGTACTTATTCCAAGCGGAAGTTCATTTCATCCACTGAGGCTCCCGGAATCAACTTTTTTCACAAAGGGGTATTTTTGGCTTTTAGTCATTTTCTCAATTAGCAATGGTGATAATGAGCTGCCAACTTCTATTTATAGACGTTTTGGCCACTTTTGTCATTTTTTGGACCTCTTTGTCATTTTTTCTAATCTGAAAATCATTTTATATGGTTCAAGAGTTTCATAAGGGATGTTACAATAAATCTGAAAATCATTTTATATGGTTCAAGAGTTTCATAAGGGATGTTACAATAAGTGTTACTTTGGGTATTTGGAATTTTTTGGGTGATTTGGATCATTTAAAAGGTCTTTTGGTGAAAATTAATTTTTTCAACTTTGTGCATGTAAGATAGATTTCCACTTCCACTGGTTGCACCTCGTTGTCTTTTTTGATTTGCCATAGGATCGATCCCACTGAATTGCGACGTGGAACCCTCTTTTTTCTCTATAAGTGTCAAAATTTGGTGGTAGAGCCTACCTGTACATGGGCACCCTAGGTAGATCCTGGTTGCATTTTGGCATCCATGCTGTCACTAATGACTATAGGCCTGTGAGTCCTTTTTAGTTTTTCCTGATTACGAGTATGAGCCTCATTCACATGATTCATTATCTCTCTTGACCTCACCCTTAGGACTCCCAAAACATAACATGGCTTCTTTTAAGCCCTTTTCAGACCCTCTAAAAATGAAAAGATTGCCGAGCGATCTTCTTGACCTTCATGCTCACTAAAATGAAATTTGAAGGCACGTCTATCTGGTGGTAGTTTACCCCTTTTTCGATCCGAATGGTCAACTGTACGAACAAAGGTATACTCTAGGAGCTTCGGTTCCCTAAAAGAGTACTCTTAAGTATAATTTTACCCCTTTTTTCGAACCTGAGAGACTAAATTGACGAAAAAGGAACCCCCACGGAGTCCATAGTTAAGCTCTTTTTAGAATCCCTAAAATT
>CBVK0100710897.1:0-12685 GCA_900067695.1 Picea abies
ATGTTGGGTGAACCTAGTGCATTAGAGAAGTCTTTCAAGGAGATCCTCATGAAGATAATGGCCTACAGACAGTTATCTGAAGGTTTCCAGGCATCGTCGACTAGGGGACTATAGGCTTCCCTGTCGACTGGACATCGTTTGGGTCGCGTCAACCCCACGACTGAGAAGTGAAGTAAGCATCGTGATGATCTGGCTAATGCGAAGCAGATACCTTCAATCTTACCAGAGTACATTCCATCGTTGGCTAGCGCGGTTAACCATGACAACATCCCATGGGACTATGAGTACACCCTGATCACCGCGTACATCTCGAAAGGAATACGCATAGTTGGGAGTCAGTTAGGACAGATCTCACTACTGAAGAACAATGACTTAGTCCTTGGATATAGAAAGAACTATGTTATGCTCAAACCCGACAAATACTTGATGAAGACAACTGGGAAGAAGCCTCACCTGGTCTCCCAGCCATGGATTAAGGAGACAACTGGGAAGAAGCCTCACCTGGTCTCCCAGCCATGGATTAAGGAGTCGGTGCAGTCCACTGTGCTAAATGTGAATTCCCCATTTTGGCCATCACCAGGAGGTTAACGCTTGCATTAAAATCCTCTTGTTGTGATACCATGGAGGATACCTATGGCTTGAATGGAAGATTATTGTGGATCCGAAATTGATCCACTTGATTATAGGATTAAGAATGAAGGGACCTGAACCTCAACAGTTTTATCTAGGGAAGGCCTCAAACCGCTCCCTAGAACAATGCATCAAGGAGGCTTACGACGAAGTCGAAAAGGGAAAGTGAGGCTACAAGGTAGCCTCTATGGTGCAGTGTGCCTCGCTTTGAAACTCATAGATGGAAAGATCGTAAGAAAGAACCACCCCACAGAGGTCATCAGGTTCATCGTGCACCTCGCAAGAAAATTTGTGGAGGGAATGCAGATGAATTGGGCAATTTACCTCATCAATGAACTCTAGAAATATTTCCCCAAAGCTCAGGATTAGGGATACAAATTCCACTTTAGCTGGTTGATTGTGTTGATTTCATTTATTGCTTGGAAAATTTCTGAAGGAGCCACCTTTTCAGAGATTGAACCATCGTATCCATTGGTTGTTAGGTTTGCTACCTTGTGGTACACCAACGACATGTCAAAGAAATGGCAGTCAAACATTGTGTTCCATGCGTATTATCAACAACTGAAGGTTTCAATTGAAGCATTTTCTTGCATGACACCATGCACATTGCACCAGTACAGACTAATAGCCAAGTTCTATGTAGATCAACATTTTATCTATATCACTGCATGTAGAGATGAGAGAAAGGAAGATTTACAATCATATTACAAGCTGACAGATGAAGACATGGATAATATCAAAAAGGAATGGCTGGAGGAGTTCCTTGTACATGTTGTTGATGCAGAAATATTTGACACTGACACCATAAGAAGCCCCATAATCACCTAGGTCAATAATGTCAGACAATCCAGTGCGAAGAAAATGAAGAAAAAGGAGGAAGTCTAGAATATAGATACTGATGAGGAGGACAATGCCTCTATAGAAAATGGATCTGGCTTGCTAGGAGGAGGATATGAAGCAAATGGACAATGAGGAGGGGATGAAGGAGAAAAGTAAGGAGAAGTTGAAGCTACACCACCGAAATATCCTCTTATTGAAACACCGTAGAAGAGGAAGGTTTCACTGCATAAACCTTCAGAAATAAAGAAGACACATGCTAGCAAGCCCCAGTTAGAGGCCATGCTCATAGAGGATGACATCAACTTGGTCTGCAGAGCCATGGAGGATGCTTCCAAGTACATTTTGCAGAGATATGGAGTGAAGCAGGAGGATTTGTCTGAAAGGGTCAAGAAGGAACTAAAGAAAATACAATAATCTATTCAATTGATCCATGCAGTACCTATTGGGGCTTCCTCTTCACATATTGCAGAATTGGGGGATGAACCAACCCAATTGAGAATACTAGAAGATGCAATAGAGGATCGACTTCATAAATTCCAAGAAGAGAAGGAGAAGGCTACATAAGCCTTGAAACAAGAGAAAGAGGATGTCTTAGAATAATTACACGTAGCGTGGTACTGTGTAACTGCCTATGAAAATGAGAAAGAAGAGTTTCAGGTGATGGTCCAGGAGGACAAATTCCAGCTATAGAGAGAAAAGGAGAAATTTCAAACAGAACGGACCATGGTTAAGGAAGCTATTGGTAAAGCATGTCACTTTGTACCAGGTTTGGCACAGGAGGAACAAGAGTTGGTCAAGGCTCAAGTGGTGAAGCTCAGTGAGACCATCCAACAGCTTCAAGCAAGGATAACAGAGTTGGAGGTCCAAGCAATATTGAGCACCCCACAGAAGGTGCATGACCATAGGGAGGACGCCACTAAGAACGTAGTAGTAAGGATTAGATCCCTTTCCTCAGAATGAAAACAACTGAGCGATAGAAGTGCAAAGACTTATGAATGCCTCACAGAAGATCCATATCTAAGGAAATTGGAAGCACAGTTACAAGAGGCGCAACAACAGGCCTTCTCCGTGCAAGTGTAGATGAAGTTGCTCACCGTAGTTGAAAGAATGAAGAGGTCCCAGGAACAATGCATGGTACAACAACAGATCACTGCCATCCATGATAGAGTAATGGAAGTCGCACATAAACTACAACCTATGCAGGATGAAGCCTACAAGGTGTTTGAAGAAATTGAAGGACAAGGCTAACAACTGGACCATGTGGTTGCAACAGTGGAACAATGCCTGGAATGGCCTGTTACAACGTAGACGATATAGGAGCTCATTGAGTAGGAATCTCAGGTGAAGCAGCAAGTCGAGGCATCTTGAGTGGAGCTCAAGGCCTTCGAAGTGACATTGACCAGACTTGAGTGACTCGGGATGAGTCACAAATGAATGTTGGGGGCCTGTTGGCCCTCGACCAAGTTTTGAGAAAACCTTGGTCAGGTTTGGACCACTTTTGGAATTTGACAGGCTGGTCCAAGATGGAGCACCCAAGCGGATCTGAGATCGTGGATCTCACTTATTTTGCGGGCTATGTGGACCCAACAAGGGGTTCCTTATGGGTTTTTTAGTATGTTATGGGATGTCGAACCATGGGTTCTCCCATGTTTAGGCCTTTTTGTAAGGAATTGTAAAAGTATAAATAAGTGTAAGAATGTATGGTAGAAAAAAGCTAAGCGATGTAAGATCGAAGTAGCTAAGTGCAAGTAGTTCTGAGTTTCTTTGTGCAATAGAATGTGTATGTAAGGAAGTGCAAGTAGTTCTGAGTTTCTTTGTGCAATAGAATGTGTATGTAAGGATCTGTGCTCAATAGAGAAGTTGGCTAGGTTCCTAGACTTAGTTTTGGGAAGGAGGATCTGGTTCTCAGTGCATAGATCTCTTGTCCGATGTGAAGCTCAGCTCTGTGGCTTAGTGCATAGGAGTGAAGGAATGTAAAATATTGAAGAATAATAAAGAAGATGAAGCAATTGGTGGATGTAGCCCCACACCGGGGTGAACCATGTATATCTTGTGTCTTTGGTGTTCTTTGTGCTATGTTTCTTATGTTATAAATCTGCTAAGTTCTTTGTCTATTATGTATGTTAGATAGATATGTTGTGCTTACTTCTTTATTGGTGTTAGGGATGAATGAATGTTAGATCTAACTCAGCGTTATGTGCTAAATGATTGAAGTTCTTAATCTTTATTGTTATTGGGCCGATCTATCTTAGGGTTTGTTCTGTGATGTTAATAAAGCTAATAAACTAATTCATATCACCTTCTAAGTGTTTCTAGAATACTCTACGAAGTGCTATTATCATAGATCTAAGTCCCAACTTGGTTACAAACACCTGAGTCCTATAACCCCCCTACTTCTACCTCGGGTGAGACTTTGCGTGCTTTGTAGGTGTTGCCAAAAGGGTCGGTAGTTAGAGTTTTGTTGGTGCGTTGTTGAAGCGTTGAACCCTAGTTTTTCCCCTATGCCAAAAGTTCCTTCCATTCAATGGTTTTAGCCCACGGAATTGGCTCGAGGCTATGTGGATTTCTTCGTTGACTAGATAGGACCCTTGTGAACTTTAATTTGCGTGTAGGGTAAGGGAAAAAGTCTTGTGGAGAAGAAATTTGAGGGTTCAACAAGATCCCGAGAGATGATTCAACTCCTTACTGTGAACGATCCTTAGATTATGAGGTTGCGTGAGCCCTAGGAGGTGGTGGAGGTTTGCATCATTAGGGGGCATCTGTCATACCACAATTTTCCACATCATTTTCACTTGTGAGATGGATTAGTCCTTATCTCTAGATTGTAAATTTAAATATTAGATTCCCTCATAAAAATTTCTTTAAAAAAAACAATTTTGTGTCCATCTATGAGTCACCCTTGTGTAAACCATGGAGGTCCATGCCTTGCTTGTTTGCAACTTGCGAATGCCCTCAAAAAGTGTGAAAAATAAAACAATTCCACTTTTTTGGGATGGGTTTTCGGTTGGTATCGTTCCTAACCTTCCATGAGCCCGCACACAACGCAATTCAACCAAATCAACCCTTTTAAGATGGTATAAAGGAACCTTTGAGGGAATGGATGAGGGGGACAACCAAGGTTTAAAGTTATGCTGAAGAATTTTTGAGCTTCCCTATATCCCCTATCCTCTGAGTAGCATCCCATTGATTTTGGAACTTTCTTTCTAGTACTCCTTTCTATCTCCTATGTGACTATAGGGTGTGTTCCTATCCCTATTGTGTCATTCGAGGAAGGGAAACCCTACTGAGTTTATTCTTGAAGGACCACTGGAGGAACTTGGGTAGTTGGATTCGAGGAAGTATCGATGGTTGGAGTCAGGTTGTAACCACTCATTTCTACCATTTATAATAAAAGACTTCTCTTTCCCTCCATACTTGTGTGATATTGTTCAATTTACTTAAGTATGTCAATTTGATTCACATATTTGAAATTATCTATATATTACATGTATAATTTGATTCTATAACTACTTTGTTGCATCATGTTCTTGATATCCTTTTGCATATTAGTTCAGGAAGAGATCATGAGTGGATCGAGGGTGAGTAGCATCCAATTGAATTTGGAAATTTCTTTCCAGTACTCCTTTCTCTCTCATATGTGACTATAGGGTGTATTCCTATCCCTATTGAGTAATCTGAGGAAGGGAAATCTTGTTGAGTTGATGCTTGAAGGACCATTGGAGGAACTTGGTTAGTTTTCTTCGAGGCAATATTGATGGTTGGATTCAGGTTGTAACCACTCATTTATACCATTTCTAATAAAAGACTTATCTTTCCCTCCATACTTGTGTGATATTGTTCAATTTACTTATGTATATCAATTTGATTCAAAGATTTGAATTTATCTATATATTACATGTATAATTTGATCATATAACTACTTTGTTGCATCATTTTTTTGATCTCCTTTTGCATATTAGTTTAGGCAGATATCATGAGTGGATTGAGGGTCGAGAGTGAGGAATGACATCAATCGATAAGATAAAAGGTGTGACATTCTTTCTCCTCAATCCTTAGGTAGTTATTTCATTGCATGTTTTGTATGTGAGGGTAGGTTTTGTCTTTTGTATATAGTGAAGCTATCTTATGACATGAACCAAAGTCACATGGGAAAAATCCCATAATAGGAAATTTGCAACTGGTGTGATTGCACCTAGTGTTTGATATGTGGAATCGAATTCAAGATCATTGTGATATAGATGCAACCACCCAGAGGTCTCATGGTCACAAGAGTTGAGCACTGTGTTTAGTGTTGCAACTGGAAGTTGAATGAGTCAATCAAAAAATTGGGTGGTGCTACCATTCATGTATTTAATTGTTTAGGTGCAACTGTTGCATGTAGGTTGACCAGTTTTGGTGGTGGTTATTTTGTGACTTCCCATGCATTTGCATGAAATTGTGGACGATGGTCTCCTTCCCGATAATGTTATGATTCCATTGGATACATGATTGTATAATGGAGAACATATAATTATCATAGGTGTGGTACTTGTGGATGAACTCTAAGAGTGTCTCACTATGGTAGGCCACTAGATTGCCATGTTGAGTCAAGACCGCTCCCACCTCATAGTTGAAAGAGTCTGTGTCAATATTATAGGGTTGTTGCAGATCTGGAAAGGTGAGTATGGGTGTTGAACATAAGCATTGTTTCAAATCCTTGGATTCTTTTTGTTGTGATTAGGCCCAAACAAACTTGGCCTTGGATCCACCCTTCGTGATGTGGCTGAGGGGCCAAGAGACATGAGACAAACCCAACTCGAAATTGAAATAAAATTTGGCAAGGCCCAAGAAAATGTGGAGCTCAGTTGGGGATGACCATTTGTGAAGGACGTGTATCTTGGTTGGATCCACCTGCACACTATGTTCATCAACGATGTATCTTAGATATTGGATGCTTTGCATGTCAAATGTGATTTTTTCTATATTATCATATAACTTGTGTTGTCGTAGGGTGTTGAGGACCTATTGAATTTGTTGTGAATATTTTATCTAAGTTTTATTGAAGATGAGGATGTCATCTAGATATACAACCACAAAATAATTGGTGAATGGTCATAGTATGTCATGCATCATCCTCATAAAATTTATTGGAGCATTAGTCAAGTGAAAATACATGACCAACAACTAAAAAAGGCCTTCTTTGGACTTGAAGGAAGTCCTCCATACATTGGTTTTCTCGATTAGTACCTGGTGGTAAACCGATTTAAAATAAATATTACTAAAGTACTCAACACCCTTGAGTTGGTCAAGAAATTCATCAATCCATGGAATGGGATACCAGTTCCAAACTGTGATTTTGTTTAGATCTCTGTAATGAAGACATAGTTTCCATGTCCTATATTACTTTCACACCAACATAATCGAGCTACTGCAAGGTGAGGAGATTGGTCGAATGTGATATTTTTGGATTAAATCTTGAATTTGGTGTTTGATTTCTCCATTTTCCATGGGAGAATACATGTATACTAGGTTGTTATCTAAAGGTGAAACACATATCAAATCAATTCAATTATTGACTTGGAATTTTGGAGTTACCCCAATATGTGAGGTGAATATATATATATATATATATATATATATTGGAATTTCCACTTGCTTTTGTTGTGAAGTGATAGCCTATACAAGGGCTGTTGAGATCACAATGTTCTTCCATTCACCTTTAGAGTGAACCATGAAGAGGACAATTTTTGGAGTTACCCCAATATGTGAGGTGAATATATATATATATATATATATATATATTGGAATTTCCACTTGCTTTTGTTGTGAAGTGATAGCCTATACAAGGGCTGTTGAGATCACAATGTTCTTCCATTCACCTTTAGAGTGAACCATGAAGAGGACAATTTTCCTACTTTGAGAGATTACCTTGATGCATTGTTTGGCTATGATCAAATAGTGTGCGATAGTTGGAACAACCTTTGGTATCCTGTAGAGTTGTCTTACCAAAGTAACAATGACACTATGAGGTCTAGACTCATATAGAGCTTGATGTTTCCACATATATGGTTGTAATAATAGAACATCACAAACTTTGAGTGGGGAAAGATCACACAATACCTCACCTTTTAAGGGCTTGATGTCATAGGATAGACAACATTGTTGGCATATGCAAAGGTCTCTTCCTTGTCTCAACCAACCAATGGTGTATGGTTGGGGGTGTGGCATGGTTTAAAAATGCAATATCTTGATGACCTCGGATGATATTAGGTTCCTTTGGCTCCCACTATCACCAATAAATTTTATTGGGGCCCTCTTAAAACACATATTTGAATGGAAGAGGCGCTCCCCCTCCTAAAGTTCCTCTGACTCTTTTGGTTGGATATTTTTAGTTGCGATGGAAACATTTTGTTCTACATCGATGATCCACTTTCCCTTATCCTACTTTGAATCATATTCTGAGCCAGGTTTTGACTCTTTGTCTTTAAGCTCAACCAACAATGATTTTTTTTAGCGACATTTATCAATGTTGTGTTAGGGATTTTTTGGAACTCACATCACTTTTCAATGTCCTTCTTTGACTTCCCATTACCCTTATTTTCCTGTAGCATGGAATGGTTGTATTGAGGCTTTCTCTCCTTGATTTGTTCATGTTTTTTTGAGTTAGGGATACCTTTACCATGTTTTTTTTGTGGTGTATTATCAAAGTTGAACTCCCACTTATTCCTCTCCTTGAATTTATACTCGATTTTGACAACATATCGATAAGCGACTCCTAGTGAGGAGATGTCCAAGAAATACAACTATGTATTAATGTACCTATGTAGGTCACTACATTACTTTAGAACCATGTGTAACTTAGAGTCTCCAATACCCAAATTTTAGCACAAGGTATGGAAGATATTGGTGTAATTTGGAACCATTTTGTCTCTCTTCTGAGGCAAGGTTGTCCATCTTGTGTACTAGTCATCATAATTTCCAATAGAGTATAATTCCTCCTTGA
The DNA here is from genome assembly GCA_900067695.1 of Picea abies. NCBI lineage: Eukaryota > Viridiplantae > Streptophyta > Pinopsida > Pinales > Pinaceae > Picea > Picea abies. The sequence goes on from CBVK0100710897.1 coordinate 8,453, forward strand.
AGGCATCAACAAAGGTTGCCCAATTGGGTATTTCCCCAAATTCCATAGAATCATCATCACTATGTCTCTTTGAGTAACCTTCCCACCAATATTTGACATGGGGAATGGATTTAAGGAGCACAAAGGTGATTTTTTTTCTAGTGGAAAAGTTTTGAATAGAATAATAACCCTCTATTAGATTTAACATTTTGTCCAAAGCATATGCATCTATTTGGATTTCAAATAAATTTTTATCAAATTTAACTTGTACCTTGAAGGGTGTTGCACCTCCTAAATGGATTCTTATTGAGGATGCCACACCTACCATTGGAATTCATCGAAGGATCTGGGAGAATTTGACCATCATCTCATTCCTTTGTCCCGTGAGGGATTCCTCGAGTAAAATATTGAAAGGATATCCTACTCCATAATCTCTCTTTACTTCCACCATGGGACATGATGGGAGGTTTCTTGGGTCATTGATAAAGGTCATCCCAAAGTTAAACTAGCTCAAGACCCAACTCTTTGTACCCTGACATCGTCAGGGACATGCAACGAGAAATAACAAGGAGTAGATTGCTCTGATACCACTGATACGGATTGTAAATGGAATGAAATGAAACACAAACATAAATATAGTATAGGGAACAATAATACAATGGAAAAAAACTTCTATTAATGAATAAAATAGAAGAATATTGCAGAACACAAACTGGATAGAATAGTGGTATCTTATCTCTAAAGAGAGAGAGATCTCATCTATGCTCATTCGAAAAAATCTATCACAAGAGATCGAAAGAATAACCTTTTAACATAAATTTCCTGGAGGCACAATTTTTTCATACCATATCTATTTATGGGACACAATAGCTTTTTGGAAATATCTAATTGAGAAGAACAATTGTTGGCAGGCCAGGGTAGGCCATGGCCATTCTTGGCCCCCAAATGACAAAAAAACATCATTTACAACCTCAAAATGACCTCAAAAGTTTTGGACCTGAAATCATAAAAAACGACCAAGATGGAGAACCATGATGAGTTAGTCAAAGAGTTGGGTTCCCATTGATATCCACCTAGACCAGTGCCCCCCCCCAGGAATAAATGGTCCCTATTGCATCAATTTCCCTCAGGAGATGGAGAAAATTTTGTTGAATCTGAACCTTGGTGAGCCACTTGCCTTGTTGAAGTAGTTGGCCCCCCCCCAGGAATAAATGGTCCCTATTGCATCAATTTCCCTCAGGAGATGGAGAAAATTTTGTTGAATCTGAACCTTGGTGAGCCACTTGCCTTGTTGAAGTAGCTTCCTTGTTTTGAAAACCTGATAGAGTTGTATTTTTTTCTAGCGGGTTCCCTTCATATTGGTTTCCATGTTTCGATCCAATGGTTTATTTTCAATGTGATTGATATTGAGTTCGGTAGGGACCAATTTCTCATCCACCTATAAGGTTTCCAACAGAGGTAGGAAATATGGTCGAAGAAAATCCACATTAAATATTGGATGCAAGCCAAGGAAAGGAGGAATACTTAATTCAAAATCATTTTTACCCACAAATGTGGTGATGGTGTAAGTCCCATATTGGAGTGGTCTAAGCTTCCTATGGGAGCTTCTGAGACACTATTTTTACAAATGCAACCACACTTTGTTTCCAACTTGAAACTTATGTGGAACTCGATGTCAGTCATGCCAGTGATTGTACTTGGAATTTCCCTTCTACAAGATATCATGAAACTATTGTTGGATACGTTCAACAGATTTGATTGTTATGTTTTCCTCGTTATTAGTGTGGGATTACAATTTCATGGAATATGGGACATGAAGAGATAAATCAATGGAGGCCAATGGATGGAACCCCAAGCACACATGAAAAGGCATGTGGCCAATAGAGATATGGAAGGATTAGTTATAGCTATGTTGAACATAAGGAAGGCTTTGATCCTATGTGCATGGACGTTTGGAGTTGTACATTCTCAGAAGATGCACATTGATCATTTTTTTGAACACATATGTTTTTCCATCATTTTGAGGGTGAAATTTAATGAAATTTGTGATTTTGGCTTCCATCAATGACCACAAAATGGATCATAATATACTCAAGAATCTGAAATAGTAGTCTATGGTATCCTGAAATGAACCCAAAAATGTTCAAACAAGATCTTAGTAGTGGCGTTAGAGGTGATACTCTTCTTGTAGGATGTTAGGATGGCCATCTTATAAAACCAATCAATGACCACAATTACATAGTCATTACCATGTTTGGTAGAAGGTAGATCATATATGTAATCATGGAGATGCACTCCCAAGGCCTAGCGAGAGTAGGCAGAGGAGTATACAACCCATTTTTTTTAATGAGGGTTTGGAAATGACACAAGGAGTACACAAATTGATAAACTTGTTGACATCCTATTAAATAATCGACCAATAAACGTACTATTGTAGTATGGCCATGGTATTTTCCACACAAAAGTGTCCTTCCACCCAACTGTAATGAGATTCCCAAATCAACTTCACATGCTCCCTTGTAGGAAAACAAAGATGGCCCAAATGAAATTACATTCCATCCTATAGATGAATATTTGTAGTTGGTGTGCCCACACCCAAAATTTGATATGTGGCATGGACATTGGGATTGTTGTGATATATATGTGAACACCCATAGGTCTCATGGCCACAATATTTGAGAACCATGGTTAATGTTGCGACTAGAGGTCGACTAAGGCAGTCAAAAACTGAGTTGGTTATACCCTTCTTGTATTTAATGTTCAAGTGGAATGTTACAGGTAGGTGGAACACTTCTGGTGGTGGTCATTTTGTAACTTCTCATACATTTTCATGCATTCTAGGGGATTGTGATTAGTGTGGATGTTTGCCTCCTTCCAAAGAATGTAATGCTTCCATTTTCAATAAGATTGTATAATGGAGTACATCTCCTTATCATATGTGGGGTACTTGTGGAATATATCTAAGAGTATCTCATTTTGGTAGGACATGAGCTGGCCATGCTAAGTGAGGAATGTGCCAACCACATAGTCTAAAGAATTTGTCTCCTTCCAAAGGATCATTGTATATCTGGCAAGGTGAGTATGCGAATTGAACATAAGTGGTGTTTCAAATCCTTCAACTCATTTTTCTACGAATCAACCCAAAAATACTTGCTTTTTGATCCATTCTTAGTGATGTGGTTGAGGGGCCAAGCAACATGAGAGAACCCCAACATGAACTTGCAATAAAATTTGGCAAGGCACAAGAAACTGTGGAGATCAGTTAGAGTCGTTGGGGTCGACAAGTGGAAAATGTCTTTGTCGGCGCAAGCCTATTTTGGGAGGAAAGTTTATTTTTGGCACAGGCCTATTTTGGGGAAAATAATCCTATTGTTTGAGTGCATGCCATAGGTGGTGAAAAAGAAGCATGCATAAAAAGAAGGAAAAGAAGCATGCAGAAAAAAGAAGGAAAAAACATGTGGAAGAAGAAGGAAAAGTAGCATGCAGAAAAAGAAGGAAAAGAACCATGTGGAATAAGGAGGAAAAGAAGCATGGTGTGCATGCAGGAAAACCTAGCTATGTTAGGGTTAGTTTTTTGGAAATAAATGTAATGGATACAAGAAAAAATAATAATATAAATAAATTCCTAAGAGGTCTAGGAGAGGGTTGATCTTGGTTATTGGTCAATTAGTCAAGGATATATAGTGTTATTATGAGTAATCTAGTTTTTTAGGGTTAGATCATAGGATGTGGTCTAGTTTGCCTCATAGAGGGTACTTACCTTCCTTTTTTATTGTAAGCATGAAGAATGTAATGCGTGTAGTGCAGATTTTTCAGAAGAATGAATAAAAGAGAAGAAGAGACAAATATTTGTGGAAGTAACCCCAGGAGGTGAACCATGGTAAATATAGTGTGTTAATGTGTTTGAATTGTTTTTTTGAGGTTATGTTATTTATCAGTTAAAGAATTAATGGATAAATTTGTTTATGAAAACATGCATGTGTAATTTAATGAATGAATGAATATTAGAAGTATATGAATGAATAATAAGGTTAATGCATGAGGAAAAGGATCAAAGTATAGTCCCAATCCCTTCCTAGACTGCAAACATATGAATATTACAGTCCCCATAAAGCTATCTCAGTTGAGACTGTCTTATGCACCTTGTGTGCAACATTTTCTTCTGGTCTACCAGGAGGGATGATAGTTTGAGGGTTTTGTTTGAAACCTATTGAGATCAGAACCTGGGTCAGCCCAAGCATCCAACAAATGGTT
>CBVK0100710960.1:0-13651 GCA_900067695.1 Picea abies
AGGAGCTAGTGGCATCCAAAACCCTAACCCAATGACCTGGATTAGTCCAAAACCCTAATTCCTTAACCGAAAATAGAAAATCATCGGAAAAAACCACGTGCCGAAAAAGCTACCTAAATACATGACACGTTTCTCGAGGTAGGTGTCATGTTTACCGAGGTAGAAAAAAAAATTCCGGGGGTGCTACCCCCTGCACGCCCGGTGCATATGCTTAGACACTACTACTCGTGCAAATAATATAACACATTTCATGTGCTAACTCTTTCCACATTCACCCAATTTCAACTAGATTTCTTTGACAATCGCCAAACAATCTTCTATTATATCAAAAGAATGAGAATTGAGAGAGATCAACTCTTTCTCCAATTGCATGATGTGGCTCTCATCGACTCGGTCGAACAATGAATTCACCTTCTTTCAGACTTGATGAGGGAAATCGATTCTACTTAGGTGAAACCGAATCTCCCACGAGATATAGGTCGTGATGACCCTCAAAGCCTCATCCTTCTTTCCGTCAACAACAAACTTCGCTTGATTCTCTGTTGGATATGGAATCACAATATTTTTATACTGCCACAGTTCTTTACTCTTCAACAAGGTTTCCATGTCTAGTGCCTATACTGCATTATATGATTTGTTCATAAAAACATGATCTATCTTCGAAGCCATCTTCGATATCTAGACATAAAGTTATGTTTCAATGTTCCAATCGACAAACCATCGGCCCAGAGTCAATCACACAACAAATCCAACTCAGTAAGGTTGTAAACCATTGGCTCTGATACCATGTTGGGGAAAGGGGTGGAACCTGTAATGAAATAGATGAACATTTCTGTAGATAATTGAGGAGGAAATAAAAAGATTTTGAAGACAAAGGTTATGTCTAGAGACACCATTAAAACACTTAAGCAAAGAACATTGTGATCAGAACATCACAATGCATATTGGATATTAATTTCTCCATATGATATCAACACGATTGCTTGATGATAATAACCCAAGGGGCTTTCTATTTATAGCCTCAAGATCTAACCAACTTCCACAAAATCGAGAAGCTATTGCCCACATATAACTGTCGGTTGTTAGATTTGACTTTTCTAAATCTGCACTCTCGAGTTGGCTTGACAAGGATGCTCGACCCAACCAATGTTAAAGAATCTCAACCATGTCCTTGAGAACCATTCCTAGTGCGGGCTCGAGACAAATTATTATTTAGGGCCTACACATGTTGTGGTTTAATCATGGCACTTGTATCCCTTTAGTAAGACAGAGATACCCTAAAGGGGTTCTGTGTGTTCGTTCGAGGATGCATTCATGGTGCTATAGCCTGAGAAACTTCATGGTTTGTAGGTGTTATTCATGGTGCTTGAGCTTGAGAATATTCATTTAGGGAACAAGCATCTTATTTTCCTCCCTAGGCCTTGGTTATACCTTGAAACCCATTCTTGGTTCACAACTAACCTAGTCATGGTGCCCACATCCCACTTGGAGGAAAAAGACACCCTACAAAGGTCATATGTATGGTTCGAGGGCTCTTCCATGGAACTTGAGCACGAGAAGCAAGGTTCAGGGTTGAAGTCTCTTGTTTCCCTCCCTTCACTATGATTAAGGACTCGAGACCCATCTATGATGCCTAAGACCTCATAATGGCACCCATATTCAACTCAAATACCAAATACTCCTTGGGAATGGCTCTTGTAACAATTTGTGAGTGTTTTTCATGGTTCTTGAGCTCAAGAAGCTTCAAATAGGGATTAAGGAATCCCCCCCCGTTAACTATGTTTAGGCCTTAACACCCATTTGTAGTGCATAAAACCTAATCATGGTGTATGTATCCCATTTGGAGTCCTACAAAGGACTTGTGTGTTCATTTGAGGACTTGTTCAAATTTCTTGAGCCAAAGAAGATTCAACATTATCCAAAGGCACTTTTTTTCCTTCGTCAACCATGGTTAAGGTCCTTGCAATCCATCCTCGATGTACAAAATCACCTAAGGGCATCCATATCCAACTTTGTTGCTAAAGACCCCCTAGAGAGTGCCTATGTTGTGGTTTGCAGGTGTTGTTAATGGACATTGACCTTGAGAAGCTATGTTTAGGGACTACGTCCCAATCATTTTCTTCCCCTAACCATGGTCCTTGAGTTCAAGAAGATTCATTTAGGGTTTAATCCCCTTGTTTCTCCCCTAACCATGTTTAAGCCTCAAGACCCATTTCCATTTCCCTAAGAACCATTCTTGGTGTGGGCCCAAGGCACATTCCTATTTAGGGCTTGAGTTGTGTTTTAATCATGGTGTCCATATCCCTTTGGTAAGCCAGAGATACCCTACAAGGGTCCCGTGTGGTGGTTCGAGGATCCATTGAAGGCATTATATAGACTAAGAAGCTTCATGGGAAGTATATGGTGTTCATGACATTTGAGCCTGAGAAGGTTTGTGAAGGGCGTAGGGCATAAGGCTCTTGTTGTCTTCACTTGACCTTGATACCTATTCTTAGTTTACAACTAACCTAGTTGTGGTGGTCATGTCCCACATGGAGGTGAATAATAACCTATAAAAGTTAGTTGGTTCGAGGACTCGTCCAATGGTGCTTGAGCCTAAGAAGCGAGTTTTAGCACTAGAGGTTCTTGTTTCCCTCCATCAATTATGGTCAAGGACTTAAGACCCATGCATGATGCCCAAGACCCCGTAATGGCATTTGTATTCAACTTGGATGCGAAACACTATGTGGAGAGGGACAGTGTTATGGATTTTAGGTGTTGTGCATGGTGCTTGAGCTCAAGAAAGCTCAATTAGGGATTAATTCATTATTCCTCCCCTAACCATGATTATGCCTCAACACCCATTTTCAATGCACAAAACCTAGTCATGGTGTCTATATCCCACTTGGAGGCCTGTAAAGAACCCCTACAAAGGACTTGTGTGTTGGTTCAAAGACTTGTTTAAGGTTCTTGATCCCAAGAAGATTTAACAATATCCTAAGGCACTTGTTTTCCTTCCTCAAACAAGTTTAAGGCCCCACGACCTATCATCAGTGTGTAAAACCTCATAATTGCATTCATATCCAAATCCGATGCCAAAGATGCCCTAGAGAGGGCCTATGTTGTGGTTTGTAGGCCCCACGACCTATCATCAGTGTGTAAAACCTCATAATTGCATTCATATCCAAATCCGATGCCAAAGATGCCCTAGAGAGGGCCTATGTTGTGGTTTGTAAGTGTTTTTCAAGGAGACCAAGCCCAAGAAGCTATTTTAAGGGCCTAAGGCCCAAGTGTTTTCCTCTCCTAACTATGGTGCTTAAGCTCAAGAAAATTCATTTAGAGTTTAAACCCCTTGTTTCCCTTTGTTTAGGCCTCAAGACCCATTTTCATTTGTTTTTACATAGAAGAATGCACATGTACTTACATTAAAAATGCGTCTGCACTTTCAGAAATGCATGTGTGCTCTCAAAATTTTCCTGTTTTGATGATCTGGGCTAAACCAACCCTTGGAACGCAGTTATTAAATGGTAAAATTGCATCTTTTAGATGGTGAAATTCTCTTTTTCAAATTTCCAACGAAACACATTTCTGAAAATTCTGAAAAACCAGAGGTACGCAGTTTGGAATAATGTGCGTTCGTCGGTTGTGATGGTGTGGAGTCCTCATCATCCCCAGTCCCACTGTCAACGCGGAAGTATTCTGTGGTTCAACGAGAGTCGGGTGGGGAAATATGGTGGAAATGCAACGACGATTGGATTGAATTCTGATGATTGACGATGATGGCTGCTATCTCTCTCCGTCCTGTCGCCTTTATATAAATAAAAAAGCACTTACCTCTGGAGAGTGGGGGATTGCGCTTTAGAGGTCCCCCCACTTACGATTGAAGTAGGTATGTTAATAACTCATGACTTACCTGCAGAGAGAGCCTATCAGTTCAGCTGAGCAGGCCGCTGTAACCAGTATCTCTGTCTCCAATCTCATCCAATGCAATAATACATTGTACCTCCATTTCATTTATGGTCTCTTATTTGCAGCTTTTCATCTTCAACAACTTTTGAAGAACTGGAATCATTGGAATTTCCATCATGTTAAATTTGAAGAGCTAGTCTATGCAAGAAATTGTAGTATATCTTGAGGTTTTCGTTAAAAGGTGAGAATTCTATCAAAATACTATAAAAACCAAAGAAGATATCCTATTTGCTTTATAGACCTCTAGGGACATAATAATCTTACATCACTACATCTATTGCTTATTATTTTAAGTTAAAGATGTTTATGATTTGGAGCTTTCCAAGATCCATAGAAACAATAAACCAAAGGAAATTACTCATCAAGACCACCAAGTATGTTATTTTTATTGAGGATATTGATTATTCACTTTATCTCTCAAACCATGCTAAAATGCATGAAAGAGTGGTATGTTAGAGCATAATCTCTAATGCATAAGTTTGATGAGAATACAAATTATGTTGTCTTCTCCTAGTTTTCTTAAAAATCTCACCCGAGCTTCAGAAATGTTGTTCCAAGCATTAATGCTACAAAGGATACATCTCTTTGATCTTGGGCTTGTGATGAGGTAGGGAGGAAGAGAGTTGTGGGGTGTTTTCAAAATATTTGCAAAGTATCACCACACTCATGTAAATGTTGCTAGAAACAAGAAGAAAAAAGTGAAAGAGTGTGATAGATAAAGATGCATAAAAGGGAAATGATCATTTTGGAGAACAAAGGAGTGAGGATTTGATGTTACTATAGATTGAATGAACATAATCACAATTCTCATTGTTGTAATTCTAATTTTAAGTTTTGTGATGTTGAGAAGGTTCATTTTGTGCAAGTTGTTATCTAAACTTAATTAGGAACATGGAAGTTAGAAAATTTCACCAAGCTTAATAGAGTTTTTAATTTCAAACATAATCAGTAAATAGTTTTATGTGAACTAAATAAACACTATGCATTATCTTTATGATGAGCTTGATCAAACTTGTACAAGATTGGTAATTGTTGAGAGATTTATATTCAATTCTTAATTATGTATTTTGTTCCCATTATTTATTCTATTAGTTGGGGTGCCATGAATTACATATTAAGTGGGTGAGAAGCCTGCAAATGTGTAAAAATAATAACCATATTAGATACCAAATCTATAACCATGTCATAAATTTTAACGAGGGATGATTTTAAGGATAAGAATTTATTTTAAAATGTAGAAACCTTGATGAATCTTACTAATCCTTCATATGTCAATTACAAAATGTTTGGTGATGTTTTTGTAAAAATATTCAAATTTCTAAGGATTTGATATAGTTTGTATAAAATTTTGGCTATTTTTAAGATAAAATAATTTTATCCTATAGAATTTGGGCGAATCATTTTTAGAACAACTAATCTTTTTTTGGGAAAAACCATGGAAAATTAGCCCATGAGCGAAATTTAGCTCCTAAAATCATCCCTGATTTTAAAAGGCAAACAGGTAACATTAGGAATACAATAAAATAACTATGAATCAATGTGTTAGATACTATTAGAGAGATCGAATATTCAAACATGAAAAAAAAGAGATAGCATTGTTTCACTGTTCACCCAATGTTTATTGTTTTCTCTTCAAAATTGACATTGAGTAACTCATTTGTAATTACTCTTACTAATAATCTTCTAATGTCATTACAAATTACATCCATAACCTATGATGAATTGTTTTGGTTTTTTACAGAGCCAAGAGCAGAGACAAAAATAACAAAGGAAATAACATTTGACAAGCTAAGGAGGAAAACATAACAAAGCAAATGACATTATGGTGAGTGTGGGATTCAAAAACTTAAGTATGCAAACTAAATGCGATGTCATTTTTCATATTGAGAAGAATCGACAATGCTCATAACACATGAATTCAAGTGGGGATTCACATGTATCTAAGTTTTTTTGGGAAGCTTTCATTAAAAGTAACACATAAAATACTGCATGTACATCAATATGGTGGGAGGATTTAGCTAGGTGTAAGCTAAGTGATGGATTTAATGTCGTGGAAAGGTACACCATATCATGAAATAGGTAACAACCAACTATAATAGAGATGATTTTAGTCTTTAGATTCTAAAGTCAAGTATTTTGTGATGAACCAATGATTGGAGATGAGGACATTGATGAGTTATTGAAAATTGAACCATTCTTTTGACGTTTTATAATATTTGTTGTTAATAAATTGTAAGTAATTTAAAAAATTTACATTTTAAGGGTCTTTTTTTTTAATTGTCCTTTTAAAATATGTTTCAATCCCTTGGGAAGGATTTAATTTTGATATTGATTCGGATAGCCAAGTTTTTGAAATTCATATCTAGCCAAAAAAAAATTATATAACAAACCATATGCACATCACAACAAAGCATTTAATAAAATATATACACTTTTAAATTAAAAGAAAAACTTTAAATGGTATATTGTAAATTGTATATTGATAATAATTTTATGTAACCTTGGCAGCGTAGGGGCGGTCGAAGGTTCAGCCTCATCCTCATTAATCTGAATGGCAGTGGGGAAGACATTTTGATTTAATTATTTTTTCGGAGTCGTACTGCCCATTAATGAATATAATGAATGACGAATAAGCCAGGGTTGCCGTTACGGGGGTGAATTTCTGCCGCCAAGTTGTGCGTGCTAATAACGGCAATGAAAGTTTTGGGCCTACCAATTTAATTTAAAACTGATACATAGTAACTGTGAGCACATGGATATTGTGTCCATTGCTTCTTTGGATGGTACCATAAATTAGAATCTATCGTATATAGAATGTTAATAAGTTTGTTGTGGGAGGCAGAAATGCGTGTGGTCTGACATTTATATTGAAGAATGGGATCTCATATATAGCGGGTAAGGTTTTAATAAAAAATTGTAATTTTTAAGCAATAAAATTGTTGTTTTTAATTATAATAAAGTTATAATTATTTTTTATAATTTAATTATATATTATATATTATTTCATATTTATAATTTAATTTATTAATTATTTATAATAATTATGTGATGGTAATAAGGTTGGGCAATAGAATAATTACTAAAACCTGTGATGGTAATTAGGTTGAGTAATAGAATAATTAATATTAAATATTCTAAATTAAAAATGTATAATTATAAAATATTAAAATGTTCTAAGTTTTTTTTCAAAAGAAAAATTATTTAAAAATTATATTAAATATTCTAAATTAAAAATGTATAATTATAAAATATTAAAATGTTCTAAGTTTTTTTTCAAAAGAAAAATTGTTTAAAAATTATATTGATCATTATTTTTTTTACATCTCCTTCAAATGTATTAGGACTGTTAAAAAACCTGCTATACATCAAAAATCTCCATACAAAAGAGAAGGTCCTTGCTAAAAAGTATCATCTTTGTCTAGTCTATGCAATAAAAATAAAAGGTAATTCTTTTGATGTTAAACTACTTCCATTTATCATACAATCCACTCCAAACAACATCAAACAAATTAGAAAATGTTTATAAGATTGGTTGGACCCTCGTTATTACCATCCAATGTAAAATAGATCAGTTTACCTTTTGGCTAGTGGAGTGCTCTCTTAGAAAGCTTGTCAGCCTTCTCTGTAAATATGTTGGACATTAATGCCTTGGAATACTGTCAATAGTTATATGATCCTCATCTTCCATCTTTCAATATTGATAGCTTGTAAATTCTCTTTTTTATTAAGCTAGTCAATAATTACTTTTGAGTCCCCCATGACCTGTAGATAATGAATATTTAGTGGACTTGCCATTCAAAGTGAAGCTCATGCTCCCATCAACTCTGCCTTTGTGTTGGTTCCTATACCACAACTAATGATCCATTTGTAATCAGGCCCCTCCAAGCATTTCAGCATCCCTCATTCCCCATATCTCAAGCCCCCTACCTCCGTTGCCCCATCAAAAAATCCAAAGTATAGCCTTGTTGTTTGAAATAGGGTTTTTGTCTCAATCCCCGGGGCTTGTTGACAACTAGTTTTTTTATGTAGAGTTCCATAAATCTTGTAAGTTAAAATATCTATAATTGGATAAAAATAATTTTTAAATAAACAATACATCGTCATAGACAACATTAAATAATATTTTATAACCAAGTACTCTATTACCTATCATTATCATTATCATCCCTATAAATTTTAAACTCTTATTATACCTACGGATAGGTATGGTATATAGTGTTGAGTTAGGTTTGACTTTCTATTAGTTCATGGTTGACAATAAATATACACCATTTTATCTAAAGTTTTAAAAAATAATGATTAATTTTTAATTTTAAATCTCATTTCTCTGATATCTTATTGGCCAAAAACTTTAAAGTCTTATTGTTGCTTTCACTTCCCTCAATGTTATTGTAATAAATATTTCTGCCATCTAGTCATTTCATACCTACTCCTTCTCTCCCTATCTTTTTAAACAATACTTTTATTATTATATTCGGCAAGTATATGCTACCTAATAGCCTTGTAAACACAGATAACATGCATACATTATTAGTACCCCATACATAAAATCAGTACATCTATCTCGAGATAATCATTGCCTTTAAATCCAAAGAAACAGAGCCTTCTCTCACGAGTCACGACAAACTATTTTTTATCCAGAAAAATATTACAAATGTGAACGCCTCAAGAGCAGGCAAAAAGACACTCAAGTCCTGGTTGTTGTCAGGGCACACATTATTGTATTGCTGGTGGTAATTGCCGACCTGAAATTAGAGGATTAACAATAGCCATACCATCCCTTCTACTATGACTATTTATGATTTATTTTAAAAGTATTTTTATTGCTGATGCATGTGTATTTAAATTTATATATTAGTGTTAATTTATTTTAATTTTGAATTATTAAGTAGTGAGAAAGATGAGAGACGATCAAGATATATAATGGCATGGTGCCAGAGCCTAATGAACGGTGGGGGGCGCAGATTTGTGAGAAACGTCAGCGAGTATGGCTGGGTACCTTCAATGGACAATATGAAACTGCAAAAGCAATTGCAGCCTTCAAGTTGGCTGGACGGGACGCTATCACTGAATTGAAGCCTCGGCTGGAAGTAGGCCACCTGGAAACCAGATCTCTTAGCGTTGATTCCAAAGGAAATATAGTCGACATGCTCATCAGTAAGCATACGTATAAAGAGAAACGAGGTTACAGCAAGAACAACGATAGGCCCCTTTGTTCAGAAACCGATCAGGAAGAAGAAGTACAAAATTTTGAAGGGCGGGCGAAGAATTATAATCCTGGTGGTGGAGAAGATGATAAGAAAGCATCGTCGTGGCCTCGAGAAGGTTTATTTGAGAAGGCAATGACTCCCAGTGATGTTGGCAAGCTGAATCGCCTGGTAATCCCAAAGCAGCATGCGGAGAAATACTTACCTATGGACACAGAGGAGAAAGAGAAAGGGCTGTTCCTCAACTTTGAAGACAGCTCAGGAAAGAAATGGCGATTCCGATACTCATACTGGAATAGCAGCCAAAGCTACGTGCTCACAAAGGGGTGGAGTCGTTTCGTCAAGGAGATGAAACTGGACACGGGGGACATTGTCTCTTTTCACAGAGCAACCCACCAAGATCCTAATTTACAGCGTCTCTTCATCAGCTGCAGGCGTAAGCCTTGCAGTGCGGCTCAGCCTCCAGGACTGCCAGATTCTATCATACGCTCTCTTCAAATGAGTAGCCCTGCCATTAATAATATTGCAGGCAGCCATGGACAACAGCTCGTTACTTCTGGTGCCTTAATTGGTCAGCAGTGGACACCGCTCTCCTGGCCGGCGAGCAACGTGATCGGCAGCCCCAGCGCTCCCGAAACGGGGACTCTGCAGACAAACGCTAAGCCTATGGATGTGCTCACTAGTTTGCATTTCATTAAGACCGATGACAAGCCAGGAAAAAGAAAGGGAATTCATGATTCGGGCTTCCCCTTCTCCATCCAGAGGTCGTCGAATACTACGGAGTGTGGACGTTATGCGGTGGACACTAAGAGTTGGTTGAAAGCTCCTCCTCTACGTGCCATGCACTTGAAAGCTCCTGGAAGCTTTCCCGATGATCTCTCTGCTGCTACGAGATTCGACCACTCCACCTCTGCCTCCACTTCCAAGAAAGTAGTGAGACTGTTCGGCGTCAATTTGGAATTTGGGGAATTCAATGGCAATTACAAAGATGAGCTGCTTCTTATTTGACCAGCTGCCGCGGCTCTTCGATCAGAGAAGACAGAAGTGAAGAGGCGCAGAGTTCCATGTAGGATAAAACTCTGCCCCCAGCCATCTTATTATCATCCCAAGGGACGATTAATTCCTGCAAAATAAATTCTAAGCAGGACTAAATCTCCATGTAGGATAAAACTCTGCCCCCAGCCATCTTATTATCAGCCCAAGGGACGATTAATTCCTGAAAAATAAATTCAATAAAGTTTATCAGAAAAGTTTTGTGGACACTGGGGGTTCGGATCTGTATGTGGTGAAGGACTATATTCCGTATTGTCGCGATCCAGTGGTGTACACAAAACTTATTTTGATTTAATCCAAGGAAGTTGGGGACTCGGACCCTCATATCTGTCGTTGATTCCAATGCAGTTCGTCAATAAAGTCGATTTCTTTGTTTTATTAATCTTCGTCCTTCAACTAATTATGTATCGGGCGAAGCATAATAATTATCGAATTGGTGTCGTATAAACGTTTTTTTTTGTTGGAATTCAGTTATGTAAATTTGCACAAAATAGTTATTTTCTGTTGTTTAAATTGTATCTCTGAATATATAAATATGTATAAATAGATTCAACCTACTAAAAAAACTCTTAAAATACTTGGATTATACAAATTTAGCCACTCAAATCTGTAGATCCAATCATTATTCAACAAATTTCCAACAAAATCATAAAATTTAAACTACTTTATATTCTCTATAGAGTGATTATTCGATAGATTATGAAATGTGTTTCAGATGTAGAATGAATAATTTCTTCCTTACTTGAAGAATCCTCAGTATTAGTTTAGTTTTCATACTCACAGTAAGCCCCGTTAATTCATTCATTAATTTTCGATCGCTGAGTGCGTTTTAATTTGAATCTCAGATTTCATTTTCATGGGTATTATTGATGAGTGCAGCAGCTAAGGAAATTAATAAAGCATAAGTGTTGGAATCCATATAAAATAAAATAATTGATAATATTTAAAGAACAAAGAAAATAGGCACGAGGAAAAACTAAGTAGGGAAATAGAGTCGTCGTAGATGGCATTACCCCTCTCTCCATTGATGCAATGCAACATAGAGTTTGGATATTGTTTGGTGTGACCTAAAAAAGGTAAAAATGAGTGAAATTTAGAAAAATAAAACTTGGGAAGACAGAAGTGATATGATTAAAGTAAATATATAAAAACAAAAAACAATAATGATGGCATGATTGAAAGGTGAAAGGTGTAAAGTGAGGCTAGTTATCAAATGATATGTACAAGCCAATGGAAATGATGAAGAGACGTTTGCACTATTTACTTTATGGAAATAAGAATAACATTGACTTCCCTTTATAAGTGAGCAGTTCTTCAAATGAATTTAATTAAAATTAAAAGAATGTAGAAATAAAATATTGAAGAGTACAATACATACACAAGAGACAAAATATATATGTGGTTATCTCTTTTCTCTTTTTTTTTTTACTATGCTCCACTCACACTATAATACACATACCATATAATGAAGTATCTTATACCTAGTCCTCAATTAAAGGGATACAACCAACAACCTCTATAATAATATACACCATATAATGAATTATCCTAAGCCTTTTAGAGATTTTACATTTTATGTAATCCACATGAATAATATTATGGGCTACCAAAACCATGGGTCCAAAAATCCCAAAAACCACTTGTTTATTTAAAATATATTTGACTTTTTTATCGAACTACTAGTTTACTTAAAATAGATTTGACTCTTTTACCGAGTCAAGTTTATCCTAACAATCCCCCCTTTAAACTTAACTTGGGGTTTCCCTTAACCAAATTCGACTGAAGTAGTGAGGTGAGCCTTCACTACTCACATCCAAGCACAATCTCCCTCAAAATCTATAACCATGGTACTCAGAAATCCCGCATGCTCTCCCCCCTTTTTCCACCTAGGTCTAGACTTTATCGATAGTGTACCAGGGGTATGCATGCATAACTAGGTCTTATGCCCATTTATGTATGCAAAAATTTGCTTAAGAATCCATTGAATCGGGAAGATAATTAAGCTCCACAACCAACAATCTCTCACTTTGAGACTCATCACAACGAATCCACCTCTACTGCACCTGTTGGACTATGCTCCAACTTTGGATCTGGTAAGTTTCCCATCTTCAGCTTCATTCTTGAAGACCAATTGAAACTAAGCATGAACTTAGTTTCTCCCTTGTTACTACCTTCATTAACATATATGTAGGATTTTGTCTATTGTGTATCTTCTTCAACTTCAACTATCCATCTTTCAAAACTGATCGTATGAAATGGTACCTAGTCTGTATATGTTTTTTCTTAGAATGGAAGACTGGGTTCTTTGCAAGATGAATGACACTCTAGCTATCACTGTACAACCTACTATTCTCCTACTTCTTTCCCAATTCCTCCATAAACCTGTGTAACCATGTTATGACCCAAAGGGGGAATAAATATGGTTAAATGTATATGATCTGACCCCAAGGGGGGGCATATATGGGGCTAAATGTACATATAATGTGTAAATATATATGTAATATGGCCGGCCTAATAGAAAAGGGGCTTCAGGTGTAGGTGTGAATAGGTATATAAAGAGATCAAATATTCGTTATTGTGGAAATGTGACTTGTGATAGATGAATGCGTTTGGTTATGTGGAGGAGGTTCTCTTATTATTTAAGGAGTTATTGTGTAACTCATCTATCTTGGACGTGTGCTTCATGCTCACAATTTGTACATGGTATGTACTTTTGTTTTGTTATGATATTTTAAGCATTTGGATCATTACATACAAACTTTCCTCTTTCTAATACAACTGATCTCAGGAATTTGGATCCTCTATGAAGAATATATTATTTTTTTACTCAGAACATTTGTTTGAAACTAGTTATAGGACTAGTAAAAAACCCTATCTTCCATAGGTTTTATCTCCCAAAGTACAACGACCCATAATCTTAAATTCATACCACAAGTACCCTGATATGTTTTCTAAACAACCTCCAGGTTTCACTTTCTTAAATGGCCCCGAAAAAAATTTATAGCGAAAGTACGAAGATGACTTTCTTGAGAAAGAAAAACCCTAGGATCGATGCTCTGATACCAAATGTAGTGATCCAATTGCTTAAAATATCATTAAAAAACATAAGTACACACCATGTACAAAATATGAGCATGGAGAAAAACTCTAATCTAGATAACAGAGATGAGTTACATGATAACTCCTTAAACAATAGGAGAACCTCCTCCACATAACCAATTACATTTATACATCATGGTACCATTCACATATCCACAATAATGAATACATGATCTCTCTATATACCTATTCACACCTTCACATGAGGCCCCTTTTCTATTAGGCCTACCCTATTACATATATTATATGTACATTTAGCTCCATGTATGCCCTCCTTTGGGGTCATATCATGTAATGTCCCCAAGGCCGAGCCCTATTGTAAATCTTGTTTATGAAATAAATTG